>JAQBSW010000245.1:0-240116 GCA_029291075.1 Eudiplozoon nipponicum
AGATCTAACAACAAGTATAAAAGGGACAGTTTAAACTAATATTTCCACTTGACATATTGATTGTCAACTTAGTGGGTGATGTGCTTTCCATTGAAAAAGATATCCGTACCAGGATATCGAAATATTTGGCGAAATCATGATGACAGTGGATTCAAACAATTCGGTATGCAATCCGAAAATCAGGTAAGTAAACGTTACTGGTTCATCTGACATGTACCAATATTTTTCTATTATTATTATTATTCTATTCTATTAATGTATATTAAGCTTTAGATGTAATAGAAGATCAATTTGTAACACCGCTCACAATTAAGCGTAATAATTTTATTTGTAAAACGTTTAAATTTCGGTTTAAAATTGCAAGTCTCTTCAGTTAGCCGATGGTCCTTTTACGCTCATTTGCCGAATTTAGTGTTAGATTTCCGTTCAACTTAATTAGTTGCCTTATTCTTTTTAACAGGACATTCAGCCTGTCGATGCTTTAGGATAAATCTAGTCAGTTCGTATTTGTAAGCCATGTCTACTTCAGAGAACTCTGATAACTGATACACTCGTCTTTTCAAAATAGCAATAATTATAAGCACAATACGCATCTGTCTCAACATTAAAAATGTTTTTTTCACATGCTGATTTTTTATATCAGCCTCAAACTTTGTTAACTAACGTGTTATTATTGCCGTTTTATTGTAAAAGAGGTTCAAATCAAGTTTCTAGATTTGAATAAAACGCAAATATTATTTTAGTTAGCGAGTTTATTATTAGTTACACGACTTTTCCTGTTATTCATCAGATCCTACTGAAAATGCTAGTAGTGAAGATAGAGGTACTAAACACATTCAACGTTAGGGATGTAGTCGATGCGATTCTCATCTCTAGTAGCCTCATATACGTTAAACCTGACTATAAAGGTTGGCTGCTCAATTATTATGCAGTAACGATGCAGATTAGAAAGTCATATGCACCATCACCAATTGTGCGAACAGTTTTAACCAGTATATAAACGGAATTTTTAGGTAACAATTAGTGAGAAATCAATTATCGTGAGAATTAAAAAAATTTTTTTGCATTATTAGGTTTCTAAAACTTTTCTAATCAATTTTTACCATTTTGGGTATTCTAAGTTAGGAAACGTTATAATAATTTGTTCATGTTTTATATACGTGTTATTAATTTTGCGTAATGGTGTGTTCGCAAGTGTGAATTTTTACACACGAGTACGGTGTTATGTCTCAGAGTTTAGAATATTTAAATCAAGGTTGCATTCTTGAAATAAGCACCAATCACATTATATATATATATATATATATATATATATATATGGCAGTATAAACTAAGTTCTATACAATGTAGTAAAAGCAGGCTAGATAAGTAGTTAGGATCATTTACTCCGAAGTAGATATGCCCAGGTTCGAAACCTGCCCGCGAAAATTTCTGGACAGTACGTTAAGGGTTCTCAATAAGGACGAAACCAGTCTACTAGATTTATTGTCCCCATCTTTAGAAAGTTTCCACAGTTAGGGCATGTTTGAACTAGATTTATACTTCTATAAAAGAACAGGACATGTTGGTACCATAAATTCATCAATTCGCCCCTTTTTCAATCTGCATTATCCCTATTTTATATTTTCATTTTTCAGTGGATCAGTGAATCTTTGAAATTATTATACTTACTATTCAAATAGACTTGGTATATTCAGGTACTGATACCACGCATGTTAAAGTCAATTTCGGTATATATTCATATTTATAAAAAATGTTATGGAATTATTTGATAAGATACATACCGTTCGTCAATATATATATATATATATATATATATATATATATATATATATATATATATATACATGTATCACCGCAAATTGGTCAGCCATTTATCTACTCGATGAACACAGTAAGAAAGCCAATTCAAATGATACCACGACCCATCATTTATTGAAAATATAATCCTTTTATAATCAAATAGCCTTTTGAGTGTTGATCACATTTTATGACGATAACCAATTGTTAATAATGCTAACAATAATTTAAACGAACGAAAAAGACCGTTCTATAAAAATGACCTAATGTAAGAAAATGAAGAGTTTTCATAATCTAACATTACGAACATCAATAAACTGAAAATAGTATTCTGTACACACAAGATTATAATGACTCTAAACATAAGTCGTGCTACAAATATGACTGAAAAACTGAAATAGTGTTGTAGCAAATAAGTATAAAATTTCTCTGAACGTAGCCATGCTACATCATCCGCCGCCAAAAATGACGTCGTCTACGTCAATTTTAAGTCGAAATCTTTGGCGGAATCTTGATCTGATGTCTTCAGTGTGCTTCTGGTTTGGTTTCTTTCATGCGAGTATGCTCTTTAGGCTTTAAAGATATAAACCGCCGGATGGTGTTCCGTATTGGGTTGCAAACGCAGATTGTTTAGAATATGCTTATATTGTTATATTGTGCCGCGTAATCTGTCTATTTGTACTGATGAAATCTGGTAACTTTTCGTAATCTTTGGAATTCACGCACTCCTGGATGAGCAGATTCAAACGAGTCATTGCAGTTAAGTGAATGAATTAAACGATCGACGCTGTTTATTAAGAGGCAGAAGTAACACATTTCGGCCTTACTTCCTCTGCACGTTTTTTGGCGACTGACCATCTCCTTTTGGAAGGTTACCTTAGAGCCAGCGTGGAAATTCACAAGGTATGCCATTTCGGCATGTTTGCATACTTCTTCTTGCGGCGTACCCCCACATGCGGTGATTTGTGCACCACGTTGCAGGAGTTGGCACTTTTTAACGTCGAGCTGAAGGTGAGCGACTAAGAGAGTTCCTGTATCTAAATCTGTTAGTGTGTGCACGTGGCTAAAGCCTTGACGAATGTTTGCTCGGAGGACGTTATGAAGGCGCACGGGAGTCATCTGTTCTGAGTTTTTGCACTAACTTTACAATTTGAGTCATTTCGTTAGGTACCTTTTCCTGAAAGGCCCTGAATTCTGCTGTAACGTCGTTGTGAGTATTTACTACGTTGACCGGGAGTGCTGGAGATTTTCCTTTGACACTGCACATCATGCTGATAAAACTGCATGTTCAATTCCTCAATCCAATCATTCAAATGTCTGTTTTCGATAGTTGGTATATAGAAATTACTGGGCCTAAACTGCGGCGGATTAAGTACCTCATTAAGAGGCTACTCCGCTTTTTCTTTGTAACACGAGTAAATATTAATAGCTAAATCGTTCTTAATTACTGTCGCATTTAGCCCCAACTGTTTTGCTATTTTCATGAGTTCACTATACGACGTATCACCAATCGCTTTCACCGTATCTGGTATAATAATTTCAGTCATGCAGAACTGTTTGCTACCACTAAATTTTAGGCAGTTACTATTCAAACGAAAGTTATAAGCACAAAATTAGCGACAAAATCTTGACCAGGGATCCAATTTCTTTCGCTGAAAATTGTTTGGCTATTGATCTGCTTGATGAACACAGTAAGAACATCAGTTTACATGATAACAAAATCCATCATTTATGGAAAATATAATAATTTAATAATCAACCAGCCTTTTGAGTGTTCATAACATTTCAAGATGATAACCAATTGTTAATAATGTTAACAATATTTAAGCAATCGAAAATGACCGTTCTAGAAAAATAATCTAACACACGAAAATGAGGAGCATTCATGATCTAACATTACGAACATCTATAATCTGTAAATAATATTATTTACATACAAAAATTAAAATGAATCTAAGTGATAGTTGTGCTACCAACAAAACTGGAAAACTGAAAATATTTTTCTATATATATAAGAATAAAATTACTCTAAACATAGCGCCCTTAAATAATATATATATATATATATATATATATATATATATATATATATATATATATATATCGCCATGGAACAATGCTGCATACGAAATCAATCATATCAGGCATTTTTGGGCCATTTTCATCACTATATAGCAACTATTATATATATATATATATATATATATATATATATTATTATTATACTAGGAAAAACACAAATAACGAAGTGGATAAAGCGCCATTTATTTCTGTGAATACCAATCATGCTATTTTTCCCAGTATAGTTGATCGTTTTACCTTGTTGCACAAAGTTGTCGTTTCCACATGGAAACAGCGTCAGTGTGGATTGCAGTGTTAAACGCTTGCATTGTTTGGAGACTTTTGTCATCGTATGCGCCTCTGTTATTTCCACTTCAGTTTGTTGTTGGACAATCCGATTGTACGTTTGTTGATTCTAGTCGAGAACCTTATAGTTTGTTCTTGGTTGATATTGGGGCAGATTGTTGTTGAATTTTGTTATTCTTGGCCAGTCGATAAGAATATCATGTTGATGAAACTTTTGAATATTAAGGTCAGGTGCTTGTTGTTTTATGTAAAGGGCTTCGTAGATAAATAATAATTTTTTCGGTGAATACACCGCTTCACAAAGAAGATGGAAACACTGATGTAAATAATAGCGGACGAAGAAACCAAGGACCTCACGATAGACCTGAACAAATTTCCTTCGAACCCAGACGCTTTTATTCACAATTATTCAAAAGTGATCTTGTCAAAACACCAGAAAGAATTACTCTCCTTAGGAGCAAAATTCTGCGTAGTCACATTATTGAAATTCAGGCTGGAACGGAAAATTTCTACAATGACTTAACGGAAGACACTGCCCCACATGCATTCAATGGACAAGGACTCAAAGCTGAGATAGTAAGCGCACTATAACAATACAAGAAGGAATTCAAAGGCAGCCAAATCATCACAAAACAGCACATAGACGTACTCAGAAAACTCCAATCAGACAAATCCATACGACTTGCCACACCCGACAAAGGATCAGGAATTGTTATACTTGAAGCGGACGCTTACAGGAAGGCCATGAACGATATAATAAATGATAAATCTAAATTTAAGCATGACATCAAACAGAAAGATAATTCAACGAACATCGAATCAAGAATTAATGCAATTTTGAAAAAGATGGAAAAAAATGTTCTAACATCGATGGCTGACTCCGAGATTAGATCAAAACTCACAGAAGACATCCAAAAAGCAAAACCAGTCGGAACAAACACCGCAAGATTGTACGGCAAACCAAAAACTCACAAAGCCGTGACAGCCTCAGGAGCTCCTTCGATGCGGCCCATTATGTCAATGATCAACGCTCCACAACATAAACCAGCCAAGTTTCTCTGCAAACTACTTGAACCAATACGGAGCATCATAAACGCTAACACTATCAAGGACTCCTTCAAACTAGTAAATGAATTGAAGGGGAAGAACATCCTAAAGAATAAAATGGTCTCGCCTGACGTCTCATCCTTATTTACAAACATACCACTGGATAAGACAACGGAGATCGTGTGTGACCTCATCAAAAATGAGTTTTTTGACTTCTCTATAGACACCAATGATATCAAAGACCTCATATTAGCATGTACTAAAAACGTGCAATTTACATTCGAAGGGATATACTACCGTTAGATCAATGGTGTAGCTATGGGAAGTTGCATCGCACCCCTCCTGGCAGATGTATACGTGTATCACCTGGAAAAAACGAGCCTAAAAGGTATAATCGATCAGTGCGCACTCTACAAAAGGTATGTAGATGATATCTTGTTGTTCATCTCAGAAGCAGCAGACCCTTCCGAAATCCTCAAACAAGCAAATGGAGTCGATCCAGACATCAATTTCACTCTCGAGGTAGAGAAAGACGACAGTTTTCCCTTCCTTGACATCAAACTCACTCGAGAAGCAAACGGAGATTTGACACTGGCCATACATAGAAAATCCACTTTCACCGGACAATACATTCACTACAACAGAAGTGTGCCAAAATCCCACAAAAGAAACTTAGTAAACAACCTAGCAAACAGAATCAGGAAGATCTGCTCTGAACACAAGATTGAGGAAGAACTGGGCTACCTCAGGAAAATTTTGCTAATGAAAAACTACCCAGAGCGTTTCATTGATGTCAACATCAGACCACGGCAGATTCGTACTAGAGCGGATACCGGCAAGCAGGTTTTCCTAAACTTACCATTTAGTGGCGACGTACCAGCCTCAATAATTGCACGGCGGCTGAATAGAATAACTAAGGATAACTTTCCCAGTGTTAAAGTTAATATGACATTTAGTACACAGATAATCATGAGGTTGGATGCCAAAGATCAATTGCCAATTCTCTCCAAATCATTCATAGTCTACAAATTCTCATGTATGTGCGGTGGCACATATTTCGGACGTACGAAGAAGCAATTGTTAAGCAGAATCCAGCAACATTTGCCACAGAAATTGATTAACAAAGGCTTGCCACCGTCAGGAAAATCAGCTATTTCCGATCATATATTGGCAACGGGGCACCCTGTCAATTCGACCAATTTCACAATTCTACATAAAGCAAAATCAGAAAAATTATTATTTATCTACGAAGCCCTTTACATAAAACAACAAGCACCTGACCTTAATATTCAAAAGTTTCATCAACATGATATTCTTATCGACTGGCCAAGAATAACAAAATTCAACAACAATCTACTAGTATCCAGCCAAGAACAAACAGGCCCTCGACTAGAATCAACAAACGTACAATCGGATTGGCAACAAACTGAAGTGGAAATAACAGAGGCGCATACGATGACAGAAGTCTCCAAACAATGTGAGCGTTTAACACTGCAATCAACCCTGGCGTTGTTACCACGTGAAAACTTTGCGCAACGAGGTGAAACGATCAACTATACTGGGAAAAATAGCACTTGTATAGGTAACAGTGAACAATGCGCACAAATGGTTAATTCCCAAGCTATCAAAACAATAATGACAAGATCTCAGACATCACTTCGCAATACTGCGAGAATGACCTTTACATGCAAACACGCATACACACAAACACAAACGCATACACACTCACCAACTAGTCAAAACAAGAAACAGCAGTAAAAACGAGTCAGATTTGTTACCACTAGCATAATCAATTGAGAACCCAAAATGTATAAATATTTATGATTGTATAAGAGATGATTAGTATTCACGAAATAAATGGCCTTTATCCACTTTGTTATTTGTGTTTTCCTAATTATAAGAATACTGTGTTAAATTAAAAAGGAATGGACATTATATATATATATATATATATATATATATATATATATATATATATATATATATATATATATATATTCCATGGTACAATGCTGCATACGAAATCAATCATATCTGCATTTTAAGCCATTTTCATCATATGTAGCAATCCATTATATATATATATATATATATATATATATATATAAAGATTTAAAATCACATTTAAAAGAATATTTATATATATTAAAATCATGCATTTATACTTGAGTTCAATATCATTTACCCAGCTGGCATGGTTTCTAACTTAAGAGAACAGATCTGATCTGATGAGCTAGAAATTTCGGTCTAAAATGGAACCAAAGATTATGCACACAATGAAAAGACTGACAAAAACATGCTTCTTGAAGGAATGTCCTTGTTGCGATACTGAATTAATTGAAATTACCTGATCTGCGTTTTGACTAACGCAGCTTTCATTGTTCCAGTAATTTTCTTTTTTCATAATATTTCGATCTACATTACCGTAGATCTTCATCAGATGCATTTCACGAATTTGTTTCGTGAAATGCATCTGATGAAGATCTACGGTAATGTAGATCGAAATATTATGAAAAAAAGAAAATTACTGGACAACAACATGCGTTGGTATATTGCGCATGTATAAAATGCATGCAATACACGGCTTGTGTGCCGAAAGTATTGCGATTTGTAATTCTTCAATAAATGCTACATTGCTTGATTGATGGCCGCAAAGTAAGGAAGAAACCCGATCTTTTAGATGAACCGAGTTTGCTATCTTGTGCAATATATAATTTCTATTAATATAAACACATAGTCACATACTTTAATTTCATTTCAGTTCCATCAATGTATTTATATTTATATAATGTATAATTTTTTTAAATTTAGCCATTATGGTGTAATAATAATAAAACTTAAGTAACATTTTGTGTTGAAGTATACTTGTATTCTAAAGTAGTCTTATACTTAACGTCTACATTAGGCCATTTTCATTTTGCCAGGTTTCAATTTGTGTAAAATATTTAGTATATTATATGAAGTAGATATATTAAAAAGGGATTGGGTTGTATTACCTGTTTACTTCAAACAAAAACAATCCAGAAGACTAAAATCCCCATGAATAAGCCTAGATGTACAAAAAAGCACAAAAAGACGCAATCGATATACAATTTTGTGTGCATTTGATTTTTTTATGATCAGTTTTTCAACTAACTGCTTTCACTTTACGAAACTCCTTTTTATTATTGCTATGAACTAAAACTGGAAATTTATCTATTTTGAAGTGTGAGTTCTGTAAACAATGAGTACAGCCCTTTCCAATGTGTTCAACTAACGCCAACGAAGAGAACTTTATCAGTGTTCAAATTTCAGTAACTTTATAAAGCCTTTTGAAAACTGGTAAAATGATCCTATATACTACACGGAACTGGAATTTTTGAATGCACCAGCTAGTTTCCAGCTAAGTTGTTTATAAATTAAATTTTAGTAAGCCATTACAAGATTTGTTTAAATCACGATTACGTTCATTTTTAAAGCATATTGTATTTACCACATCAATAACTTCTTATTAGCAATTCTACTCTAATTAGATATTCTTGATTTCGAAGGTCTACTACTTATTCACTTTCATATTAAACATGCTGCATCTTGTTACATTTAAGCTCATTTAGGACCAGAATGATATACCCAAGTCAGCTTGTTCCATCTCCTCAGGACTTGCTGAATGCCAATCAGTATAAAACAGCACTAAGTTCCGAATCCACTTTGTTGTTGCTAAAATAATGGGTGGAAATGATTTAAATAGAAAAAGGCAACGATAAACTTATAAGAAAGAAGTATGTTGTTTTGCCTTCATTTCATATGTGCTTTGATTCGTTTATTAGGGAGATTGGCTCAAAGCTTCTTTGACTGTTTAATAATTAGCACTATAAGAAAAGACAGAAATGCAAAAATCGTTTTACATAGGTAGTGTTAGCCTGATTCTTGGCTGAAATACACTTCTCTTCTACAGCGTGATTTCACATGCTGATACCAGCAGATATAGTCTCTAGCCATATTCCTCGTCTACAGCTGTATTTTTGCTATGATTGTTTTCGACTTCTTTGTTTGCTCTTGTATACTTAATTTTTAGATACACGGAAACTCATAGCGTATATGATATTTTTGCAGCACCTTATCATTGTCTCATTAATGACGTGATCAGGTTACGTTCTATTCACCCAGTCTACTGCAAATGCATTAGTTTAAATAATTTGGTGCTTTCGCTTCCAACTTAGTTCCCAAATGCCTTGCATATATATTTTGTACTTTTAGACCTAGCACAAATTTTTTTATTGCCCACATTTCGGTTTACATTTCCGGAAACGTACACATCAATGCTTACAGCAACTAAAACACCGTAAAAATAATAAACGAAAATGGCTAAATTGATCCGTAAGTTCTTTACCAATTTATTGAGGCAAAATTTTCATATGTTCAACCTAGCACATTTGCTTCTTCTCCCGCATACTTGCATTTAACTATACGCGCAGCAGTTAGATTTCTTTAATGTGTACACGAATATACACGCCCAAACATGTGCCTATATATATATATATATATATATATATATATATATATATATATATATATATATAAATTATAAAGGGTAAAATAAAAATGGTTTCGTATTTTTAATGTGAAAACTGCATGGTTGGTAAATAAAAATCATCGACTTGACTGATTGTGTCTCATCGGGCAGTTATTAATTATATTTACAAATAAACATGCGCAAGTTGTCGATCAACTTACGTAGGCCGATCGACCAGACGGTTAATTACTCGAGCGCGACTGGCGGTAGTTTTGCTATGTTGTTCGACGACTGGTTAAATAAAATGGAATTGGTGTTTACTTCAAGCTCGAAAACTTGATTTAAATAATTTTTATATTACATTTTGCCTTCTAATTTATATATAACAAGGTATTCGTTTTTAGATATTTTAGAAGAATATAAGAAAGGAACGCTTCTTGGATCTGATAAAATTCCTTTCGCTTTGCACATGGAAAGGGTACAATGTTTTATAAATTAGCTTTCAAAATAGGCGGGATTGGGACTTAAAAAAGAGTGCATTCGATTTGGTTTTGAAACTCATTCCCTAAACCAACGTAGTCAAGAATTGTATACGATTTTCAGCTACACACCAATTTATATTCTTTAGTCATTTTTCCTTCTAGGTCGGTTCTACTAGGTATTACTTTCGGCTTAAAGTCCCAACAGGCCATCCATGATCTATCAGCATAAGATAGACTCTAGGCCATCTGTAGATTTGATAATAAAGCAAGGAATAATGACTGCTTTTGCCAATGTATATATATTATATATATAAAGACCAAAGTGTGTTAGCTGAGATTTTCCTAGGCCATCTTGAGAGCACAAAATTAAATAGTGACATGAGTAAATGTGCACCTAACATGCAGTTTGTTCATGATATTTTTGTCCATTAAAGCAGGTCGCAATCTGGAAATTTACTTCAAAATCTCAGTAAATTGTATAAGAATATTAGTTTTACGTCAGAGGTTGCGGAAGATGGTTGTCTGCCTTTCTTATTAAAGATAGGTACTAATGATAAATTATATAGAACAATTTAACATAAATCGACCTGGTCTGCACAATATTTGCTGTACTGCAGGTTCGTGCGTTTTCAATAAAAATAACCAATAGCTCGCGGCTGTTTTTCAAGAATTGACAAACTGGTCAGTCCAGATTCAAAAGGCGACGAATATAATCAAACAGTAAATGATTTAATGTCTAATGACTGTCATATACAATTAATTAATTCAATTATTAAAATGGGAAATCAAAAGATACAGACGTATTTGGGACCAAAAAGAAAGAAATTTACCTGAATATTCCATATAAGTACAATATAGTTTCCCTTTCAGCATAAATGAAAGTTGAAACGACATAAAACACGCACATTTAATGCAGCTACACTACGAGTGTTATTTAAGGTAACAAACTTGCCTTTATCAGTAATTAAAGAGAAACATCCATTAATGTCGACATCGACTATTATTTGCCAATATACGTGTGCCAGTTATAGATCTACTTACGTATGCCGATCAACCTGACGGTTAATTATTGTAATCAAAGTTGCGGTCTTGATATAAGCACCTGACCCATTAATTACTTACATATGTCAGTATAAACTAAGAATTGTATAGTGTAGAAAAAGCGATTCATCCAGTAGACCGGTTTCGGCGTTATTGGGAAATTGCCGCGAACTGTGCTCAGTTAGTTAGTTGTCCTTCCCGATGTTTAATACATCTTCCTCTCTTATCAACTCACTACATGGTCTTGCTTTGTTTCACTAATAAATTTGTGCTTTTTCAAATTGGCATTAAAACAATTTTCGCTTTGGTTGCCTGAACTTATCCATTTTTTCTTTGTCATTTTCCTGTGCTTCTCCAATTTTCACAATATGGTCTTCTGCCTCTAAGCCATGTAGAGGTGTTTTCCCAGCTTGTCTTTATTTTTTAGTATGTCCCTCTTTCTCCTTTTCTCCATTATACATCGCTATTAATAAATTCAATTATTTAACTCAATGCTATTTTCGTAGGCGTTTGTTTTTTCCATTTATTTAGATTATTTCTTCTCTCTCATTATCAAATTTCTCTTTTTCTTATCTCTATCATTTATTGCCTTTCCTTTAGGATTGTCTTTAGAACGTGTAATTCCTGCTTTTCCATAAGAATAAAGTCACCGAATTACACCATACCTTTTCTTCCTATAACTTGTCATCATTTTTCTACTTTATATTCGCCTTAAGTTTGCACGGTAAAAGATGTGGGTGTTATTAATTTAAAGGGCAAAACAAGTTAGACAATATTTGTGGCGGAGCACTATTAAATATGCGATTGTGTATTAGCTGTTGCACACCCAATATGACCATCAGGATAAACCGAAGACAGCATAAACGGTAAGTATAATCTCGTGCGCATGCGTTTCGTGCTTACTGGCGACTGATCAGTAGGAGCTGGTATTACGCTCTTTATCCACTACATATTTAGGTGAGCAATTTTGTAAAATAGGTCAGTACGACCTCCTTTAAAAATGTTTAAACCTGAAGTACTGATGCTAACTTCATATTAATTCATCGAAAATGCGACTGCAAAGCCAGCTTGCTATATATATATATATATATATATATATATATATATATATATATATATATATATATATATACAAGTCTTTAAAGGATACCAACTAAATGGCTATTTTGTCAGTACACGATACCAACGTTATTGTACTGAAAAGTTATATGGTACCACCACAATGGATTTCAGTGTATGCTAAAGTTCTTTAAATGATGTTTGCGAGCTTGAAGTAATCACCAATCCCATTGTATTTAACCAGTCGTCGAACAACTTAGCTAAACAATTTAACAATAGATGCGCGAATGTCCAGTCGGCTTTCCGTGTCTCCTGGCGTGTGTCGATGCTCGACGACTCGCTTCAATACAACGAATTTACCAAGCTCGCAAACTTGATTTAAAGAAACGTAGCTAAACTATAGCCAGTCGCACGCACTGACATGTTTCGACTTTCTATGATCATCATCAGAGTACGACGGAAAACTGACTAGCAAGGATCAAACCACATTGCATATATATGGAAAGCTAAATAAGATATGCCAGACTACTGGTGGTGAGAGCTGCAAATCTTATTTTGCTTTCGATATTTATTCATTACGGTTTGATCCTTGCTAGTCAGGTCGCAGTCGTACTCTGATGATGATCACAGAAGGTCGAAACGCGTCAGTGCGTGCGATTGACAGTAATTTAGCTATGTCGTTTGACGATTGGTTAAATACAATGGGACTGGTGTTTAATTGTATTAAATATGCTAAGGTTCACCAAAACTGGGAAATATAACCAATTCTGAACAACTACTATAATCAAGGTTGCGAACTTGATATAACACAATGACCCATTAAGTACTTTGTCAGTATAAACAAAGACTTGTATAGTGTAGACATGGAAATTTATCCAGAAGACCGGTTTCTTCCTTACTGGGAACTGATCATGTATTTGCCAGAATTTGCCGCGGACAGAGCTCGAACCTGAGCACATCTGCTTCGGAATCTGGTGCTCTAACCACTAAATCTCTCTGCCGCACACTACACACAATTTTCAGTCATATACTAACTAATGTAACTCGGTTAGTTGCCTTCTCTTTTAGGTGGAGCTTATGTGGCATCCATTGGACCAAAAGTTCCAACTAACAATCCACAATCTGTCATTACTGAACAGACACCACGCTAGATGGCGAAATTGTATTGAAATGAACATCTATATAATTAAACGAACATTGGTAGCGCGGGCGGTGATAACACTTACTTCAATCAAGATTACGAACTTCATATAAACACCTGACCCGTTAAGTACTTAAATTTTCTCAGTATAAACTAAGGCAATTCATTCAGTAGACAAGTTCGTCTTTATTGGGAACTTATCATGTACTGGCCAAAATTTGCCGTGGACAGGGCTCGAACCTGGGCATGTCTGCTTCGGAATCTGGTGCTCTAACCAATGAGTCATCCTGCCGCACATATATACATAAAATAGTTATAAACTTTTTATATATATATATATATATATATATATATATATATATATATATATATATATATATATATATATATATATATGGCGTCGTGGATAATTTGCGAAATTAAGGCAAACGTTATAGCACGCAGAAGCATCGAAACCCATCTATCAGAAATGTACCTTTTGACCTGCACCAAGAGCATTATTAGAATTGCCTGTACGCACACAACACATATATCGGTCACTCATATTTGGTAACGACAGCCTAAACGGCTGAGAAAAGAACATCTCCATTTGCTGTGGGAGACCGATTGCACCCATGTTAGGTAACAATTTATAGAAAATAATTTGAATCCAAATTATCAGTCCTCACTTTGTGCAAAATTCTTCAGAAAACGCCAATCTAGATTGAATCTGATCAAAAGTACTTCATTATTGAATTGGGTCTAATTCTTTATTTTCGTAACTATTAACTTATATAATATTTTTATATGAATTTTAGTAGTATATCTATGTTATCTATAAATAAAATAAAATACCACGATTTTACCTTATACTGCTCGAATATGAAAAATTAAAGGTTTTTGACGTAATTTATAACCGGCTGTACATTATAATCTTTCAATAATCATTGTGTAACTGGATTTTATTGCATTATAATTACATTTGTAATCAAAGGATTATGTATTGTTGAAGCATATATTGATTAATTAAGACGCCTATATTACAGTAGTATGAATAATAATATAATTAACAATTCATTAATATTTTTAAAACCAACTCTTATTTTATTATTTTTTATGCTTGTTATGATCGCATTTTCATTCGTATGACATCAGTTTCACCAAACTCTGGTGTGTCTGGTTGTTTGCCACAAGCTTTTGCATATACTATTCTTCGTGGCGAACAGCCCCGATCTAATAGTGCACTGACAAGTGGAGCTTCGAGTCCGCAGCCACCGACTTTATCGGCATCGTCTGCAAATCAATCGGAATCGTTGTCTACTGTTATCACAGATTCGACGACCACTTCTTTGAGTAATCAGTATCAAAATTATCGCCGACAGCCCCGCTGTCACAGAGAACAACTGAGTTCTTCGCATCATTATCACCATAATCATAATCATCATCAGAATCATCATCATCATCATCATCATCACCACCACCAGCTGCAGCAGCAAGAAGACAACGATTCACGTGTAAACCAGGTAGATAGTCTTCAAAGTGAAGTTCAGATTGACAGTCATCAGCATAATCTTCATCTAAATCACACGAACAATCAACCATTATCGCAGAGTGAGTCTCAAATTAGTCACCACCACACCCGTATTGCACATCGCCAGCCTAGCAGTCATTATTCACAACTGTCTCAGTCTACAAACCCTCAGCAATGCCAATATACAATCCAAGCAAGAAGGGGGACGAGGCATCAATCAAACAACCGCGAGATTGCTTTGCGACAATTCGACGAACATCCCAGCGACGCTGTAGAACGTGTAAGGCTCATCCAGTGGAAAGAAAAAGTTTTGAATTATGCACACGCCAGTTTAGGGATAACTAGATAAATTGAATGGTGGATCATTATAATAATGGATAGATAATAGTTGGCAGATTGAAGACTAAATCATATAGGCCAAGTTTATATACTGTAAATAAACACCAACTCTTTTTTTAATAGAAGTCGATTAAAATAACAAAAAACTGGCGTCAGTCACTCGTTCTGATGCGTTTCTATCTTTCTTTTTCTTATTCAAAGCACAGTAGGAAGCTGAATAACGAGGATCAGGCTGACGTTCTAGTACAATATTTAGAAAACCAGTAGTTACATCTAATACATAATAGGCAAATATATTGGTTGCATAATTTATTCTTGTTACATACTGCTAAATGTTAAGTAGGCTAGTGTTAGACATGGTTTGTCTGTTAAACGGTACACTTTATATACTATCGCTTGTTAACAACTAGCATATTTGTATTTTGCATTAGGCATCACAGACTCTGTAACGCGTTTTTTCAGAATGTTGTCATTTTCAACTGGTGTAGTAATTTTGCTTTTCTCATATATATGCGTTGCTGTTTGATCCCCGATGATCAGTTTGCCGTCGTGCTCTTTTGACGAACATGAAAGTTCGAACCACATCGACAAAGGTGACTGATGGTAGTTTTGCTTCGTTGGGCTACCGGTTAAATCCAATGGGTTTGGTTTTCATATCAAACTCGTAAACTTGAAATTACAGTGATTGAATAACTATTACTGACAGTTTGCTATATCTAAGTGTACCTCATATATGTGCTTGTATTTAGACTTGTGAAGTATTGATTTGAATAAATTTACATGTACGTGTACGTTGATATGGGTGAAACTACACTGCCCTTTCACGTAGATGAGTTTACGCTTAAAGGTAATGATATTCAGTTGATTTCATCAATTAATTAAAGAAAATCTAACTTTATTTCCAGTGATTTGTACGAATGGCGCGAAAGCCTTCGGAGTGACGGGACGAATCAGATCCCAGCCACCACTAAGTTGAACTGAGCGCGTTTTTGGAAATGCGAATAAATCGGATCACTGTGTACCTGAGATCGCCAATCGACCACCCACGAAATAAACACGTTGATACGTTAAATGGGATGATCGCACTTTGCAATTCAGAACAACAACTTGCAAGGTATTCACCCAGTAGACCGCTTTTGTACTTATTGGGAACTCGTCATGTATTGTTGAAAATTTTGTCGTGGGCATAGCTCGTAACTGGGCACATATGTTTTGGAGTCTTTGACTTGATCTACTGTGCCACTCTGCCGCATGTTATAAACAATTTTATGTATACCAACTTATGTTTTTGTTTAGCCAGATTTAAAACTATTCTATCATCATCCGCCTCTGGGATGCCAGGCCCGGATAATCCATATATGCGGTATGATCATCTAGTTTGGAACACTTAAGTTTCTCTGAACTATCTTTAAAATCTAAGCATTCCTAAGTCCACTTGCTAACTGCTCTGTATCCTCAATATTTGACAGACCAGCCATAATATTATGATTAAATTTCTTGAATATATATATATATATATATATATATATATATTATATTAATTAAGCTTACTGGGATACGCTGAATATCCACAGATTACAGAACGATACGGTGGTTACCTTGAAAACAAATTACCACGTCAATTATCTAAAGCCTGAAACAAGTAAAATCCAATTTAGGCGCACGTTACTTCCTTACTGCCTGCTTTCATTAGCAGCCCACACAAGGTACAAACTCACTATAACAACTATTAAGTAATAAGCTTTAACAGAAACATGCTGCGCGACAGGGAATAGATTATTTACCTGATTTTCGGATTGCGTACCGAAATGTTTGAATTATGAATGGGGAAATCATGATGACAGTGAATTCAGATATTTCGGTACGCAATCCAAAAATCAGGTAAACTATTAAGTAAGTTCGGCCAATAAACGATGCATTCTGAAACACGTATACGTCCTAAAACAATCTTAGAGGCAGCCTAATAAATAGAGGAAGTAGCGCTTTACTGTGGGACACCTGATCAATAACATACACTTCATTTTATTTTGATTTATTTTGACCATTTTGTGCCCATTCTTGGTGTTATTTGAATTTGAGTATAATAAATAATCAGTCGGCATGCAACGCTCAAGCCAGAAGCGTGGAGCACTTTTGCTAATAACAAGTTAGTTTGATTATTTTTCACTTATGAGGTTGTGATCAAGGCCATAGTGTATGTATTTGTTGGAATAACAGGTATTCAGATGTATTTGTAATTCTCAATTTTGGTGAAATTTAACTTAATTTTGAAATCTCTTGTGTTGGTACCCTGCACAGGCTCTGTATATATATTATACATAGTGAGTCGGCTTTGAAGTCGCACTGTTAAGACCTTATATGAAGTTAGCTCCACTACTGAATGTTTACACATTCATATGGGATGTTGTACTGTTCAACTAATCAACATTTCTCAGCCAAATATATTATGGGTATAGTTCGTATTACTGGCTCCAACTGATGAGTCGCCAGTAAGCACGAAAGGAATGTGCACATGAGATTTTACCTTCCATTCACACTGAATTTGGTTTTTCTGTCTGGTCTTATTTTATCTAATTTGGTACTTGATGCGTAACACTAAATACACAGTTCCATATATATATATATATATATATATATATATATATATATATATATGTGTGTGTATATATGTGTGTGTGTGTGATGTTAACTTTAACACTGGGAAAATTCTTATTGGTTATTCTATTTAGCCACCGTGCCATTATTGATGTCAGTACGTCTCCTCTAAATGGTAAGTCTAGGAAAACCTGTTTGACAGTATCCTCTCTAGTGCGAATCTTCCGTGTGCTATTTTTGACATCAGTTAACTGTTATGGTTTGTTGTTCATTAGAAAAAAATTCCTCGGGTAGCACAGTTCTTCCTCGATCTTGTGCTCAGAGCAGATCTTCCTGAATCTCATTGCAAAAATCCCACAATAGAAACTTAGTTAACAACCTAGCAAACAGAATCTGGAAGATTTGCTCTGAACACAAGATCGAGGAAGAACAGGGCTACTTTGGGAAAATTTTGTCAATGAGCAACTACCCAGAGCGGATCATTGATTTCTGCATCAGACCACGTTAGATTTGCACTAGAGATGATATATATTTATATATATATATATATATATATATATATATTAGTTCACCACAACAAATGGTATCCAAGTGCAGTGGTCAAGTCAGTAGCATGGAGCACTTTGCTATCCACATGTTAGTTTCATTACTTTTCCCTTATGGGATTGAGATCAATCAATTACTGAAGCTCGCATCCTTGTTGTGCAATGCGGATTTTAATTCATTTAGGCTTTTAAAATCGGGATTTTTAAAAATATTTCTGACAATCAATCAAAATGTTATTCCAGTTTCACGTGTCTTATTTGCGGAGCACATCATTTGATTGTGTTTAGTGTGCTTTGGCTCCCGTTTGACGATTACTTGTATTAAGTAGGTGATATATCAGCACACTTCAAAATGGACATTAAGGAAGTTCACTTTTCCTTTACACGGTGAAGCATTTGCGTTGACATTGACTGAATCCTTGTTAAGCATTTTAAGGAACCAGTTTCACATGGGATATCTGAATAAGTTAACATTCTGTGTAGTTTCTTAGCGTTATTTCAACATTATGGCTTTGAATTCACTCAGGTTAACTCTGGCAATGGGAGTAATAATAGTACGCAATCGTTACAAAAAAATTAGATTTAATTACACCGACACGAGTATTTAAGTGCGTAATTTTTTGGTGGTCAAACACGGTCGCGAGATACTATTATCGGTGAAGCATTGTTCTCTGGCGTTTCATGAGGTAATTTGCGAGGATCTCATTCAGTTTCTTGCGTTGCCCAATTAGGCGCACGCTTCTTGGTGTTAATATTTTCTCAACAATTTGAAACATCATCGGAGTGTAATTTTGGTGATTCAATTCTGGATGGCTGAACCATAAATTCTGAGGACTGGATGTTTGGCGTATCTTGAGTACGTCTTATTTAGCATGTGCCTTATTATCTGAGAGAAAGCGCTTAGCAGCAAATGGAGAGAACTTGGCCTAAATCGAGAGAACATTTATGGTTACATATTTTATTTTCCAAAAAAATTAATATTTTTCAAATAAAAATGTTATATTTTGTCAAATATTGAAGTTTCTGAAGCAGACTCGATATTTAAAAACAATACAACGGATAAACAAGAAAAAAACATTGCTTCTTTCAGCTAGGTTTCTCCTGAATGCTAATGCGATTTGAGAGCTGTACCTTTCATTTATTGGCAATAATAATTCTAAAAATTCGTGAACAACGGCCTCAGGCTAAATTATTATCATTTTCCTGATTAGACTTCTTCATCTCCAAGTGGATCAATATCAGCTAGTGATAGACACCAAACCCAACACGGACATCGTCGCAGAGTGCTGGTCCAACTATCGGAACCGGCCACCAATTTAGCTCCGAGTGGACAACTCATCGTTGATCAACAGGTGGCGAATTCTGCAATAAGTCTTCGCAATAGCGAAATGAATGTCGTGTGCTCAACGGCATCTTCACAACCGTCAACCAGCACATCGTCAGTCAGCAGCGGTAGGACAGGCCGACTAGGCTATGTTGTGGCCTCTCGGTCTGAGCACAATTCGTCGGCAACCTCAAGTTGTGGCGCCGTTGGGGCTGTTTGTCGTGATGGGAGTATAATTGGTCTAATAGGCAGCGCGACATCTCAGCGTGACTCGCCTTTACTTCAACCGGGAGACGTAATTGAATTAAGAGTTGGCTATGTGCCCGGTGCAGTTGGCGATGTGGAAGCAAATGGTAGCGAGGTAATGTTTTAGCTATGCGGTTTATATTTGCTGTTTTTTGTAAATATAAATATCACATCTACATGGGGCTTGAAGCATTATTTTCAAGAACACGCTTATCTGTTCTTGGCAAGTGCGGTATGAACACGTTGATAGTTGTAAATTATAGAGGAGTTTCCTACACACTAATACTGGTAAAACATGGTATACCTGCTTATTAAGCTCCAGAAATGCGATTTATTATCTTTTTTATGTTCATACAATGAAACCTTGCTTGATTAAGTTTTGAGGCGCTTATCGCTATTGAATTAAATTATTCTAATGTCTATCTGACTAAATAAACTCAAATGGAAGTTTAAATCTTTCTTATTTGAGCTCTATTTACGTGTAACGAACATACGTTTCAAGCAAATTTGCAACATGATTACAAGCAAAATTATTGGCGTAGATTTATCGTCTTAATGCGCAATTCGGACGGCTTTACTTGTCCTTACAAATCATTAAGGACGGCTCAGTGGTTAGAGCACCAGATTCCGAAGCAGACGTGCCCAGGTTCGAGTCCTGTCCGCAGCAAATTCTGGCCAGTACATGATGAGTTCCCAATAAGGACGAAACCGGTCTACTGGA
This sequence comes from Eudiplozoon nipponicum, assembly GCA_029291075.1. Classification (NCBI taxonomy): domain Eukaryota; kingdom Metazoa; phylum Platyhelminthes; class Monogenea; order Mazocraeidea; family Diplozoidae; genus Eudiplozoon; species Eudiplozoon nipponicum. The sequence continues at coordinate 20,710 of JAQBSW010000245.1, forward strand.
TGAATTGCCTTTTCTACACTATACAATTCTTAGTTTATACTGACATATGTAAGTAATTAATGGGTGAGGTGTTTATATCAAGACCGCAACCTTGATTATAAAAATTGTTATCACCACCCGCGCAACCAATGTTCGTTTAAAAAAATCAGTAAGGAGTTCGGTTAGAAGACGTGTTTTTCGTTAAAATAGCCTGAGGCACTTGCAGAGCCAGCTTTCAGGAGACTGAAATCTGCATAAATTTTATTTTTTATGTTTATACCCCAGTACCGCATTTGTGCTTAACAAGACGAGCTACTCAGAAAACGACGGGAATGTCGTTCCAATTTGACTGCAAGCAGAAATTATATTGTTGAAATTTCGAAATAGCATAACTTGTTTATCTATTAAATGACAAATTTTACAATGATGCAATTTTGTATTTGACTCGTTCGTTGCATGTTGTGCGTCAGAAAATATTAGCATATGTTTAAATGGTAACGCAAATTTCTCTGTATTAATACTAGTAATTTATCTCTGGCAAAATACACCCTTAAACTATTGCAAACAAGTTAAACAATGGCTTGTTTGGCGGTTGCACATATTAAAGCCTAGATGGCATGAAAAGTTCCTACTGATGAGCCGCCAGAAAGTACAATACGGATTTCGGCGTGACTCCACTTTTTCCTGCTGATTTTGGAACTCCATTATCTGCCTATTTAGACTGTCTCGCTACTAGGTATGCCATACCTAATACGTAAATGTATACATTTTATATTTCGTACCCACTAATAATCAACTATAATATTTTTTGTTGACTAATATCATGATCACGAGGAAAACATGATAAATGGTAATGGTTGAGTCAAGTATATGAGGTTTTGCTGGAGAAGCAGGTGTTCACAATGATGGCTATTCTTAATTTCGTTGAAATTTAGCCACAAATCAAGGAGCCCGTATACTTGCAGTTTCGTACATATTTTTTTTATAAAAAAATGATTTTAGAAGTTGTTTTGCTTGAGATTTAATATTTGTTTGAACCTACTGTATAGAAGGTTGCGCTGTACATGTGTCACAAATTTTTAAATCAACTTTACAGTTCGGTAGGGTAGCTCAATGTTTAGAGCACCAGATTCCGAAGTAGACGTGCCCAGGTTCGAGTCCTGTCCGCGGAAAATTCTCGAAAGTACGTGATCAGTTCCCTATAAGGACTAACCTGCTCTACTGAATGCATTGCTTTTTCTGCACTATGCAATACTTAGTTCATATCAAATTAAATTTATTGTGGTCTTAGGGAATATTGCTGGCTCCAACTCATTAGTCGTCGGTAAAAACGAAGCGAAAGTGTACATGCGATTATTTATTTTGTTCATGTTGTAAACGCCCCAGCTTCAAGTAAATGCCGTACGACGTCACAAACTGGGTTAAAGTGTTATGGATATAGAGTTATTGTTCTGATAGGGGGCCCTTGACAGGGCCGGTCGTGCGTTCTCCGGCAAATGCCGAGAATGTTCCTTCAGTGTGAAGATGTCCTAGAACCTTGGGTTGACTCTGGCTGTGGTTCCTTCTGTTGTTGCGTTGTAATCTCGATGTGGAAACTTCGTTGAAGTTCTGCATTAATTGGCTCGTCTCGCTGGTTGTACAGCAACAAGATGAGTCACGGATGTTGCCAATTGTTGGTGAAGACAAATCCAATAACCAGCGTAGGTAATGACAGCCGACAGCACGCACACGTAACGCAAAGCAGAAGGCAAATGCGACAACTGAACTGCATGGTAAATTTTCCGTGCTTAAATAGCCATGCCATAGTCTACTTGCACACTTTTGGTTAACTGAGTCATATCCACTAGGTTATAGTTTATCTAATCATTTAAACAAATAATAGATTGTCCTCAGTTCCGTTTTAGCGTACATTCTTTAGTAGACAGCTCATGATACGAAAGAAAGTACCTTAAAATGAGTTCCGAAATTTTCCATTGAAAAGTAAAACTGGGAACAATCCATTCTTACTTAAGACAACGATCAGGTAAAGATGCAATGCAAGTATCGAAACAATTGATTCCTCCTCATTTTAAATTATCATCAATGAAATGTGCTCTCTTATGGAAGGTATTTTGAGGAAATCTTTTACAAAATCTGTTTCTATTGTGATATTTCGTTGGCCGTCATGATCTATCTGTTATATATAACCGAGAAGTTATTAATGTTGTTCCAATTTTTACACTATAATGTGCTGTCTGCAAATCCTTATGCTGTTGTATGCACAATCGTTTACCAGGAATATCTAGTAGTCTTTGTAACTGTCTTATTACTTCTACGTAAATATATATATATATATATATATATATATATATATATATATATATAGTGTGTGTGTGTGTGTGTGTGTTTATAATTAGGAAGAAAGAACATTAATAACAAAGTGGATTAAGGCCACTTATTTCGTGAATAATAATCAACGCTTATACAATCATACATATTTATAAATTTTGGGTCTTCAATTGATTATTTTAGTGGTAACAAATCTGACTCGTTTTTACTTCTGTTTCTTGTTTTGGCTGGTTGGTAAGTGTGTATGCGTTTGTGTTTGTGTGTATGCGTGTTTGCATGTAAAGGTCATTCTCGCAGTATTGCAAAGTGATGTCTGAGATCTGGTCATTATTGTTTTGATAGCTTGAGATTTAACCATTTGTGCGCATTGTTCACTGTTACATGTACGAGTGCTATTTTTCCCAGTGTAGTTGATCGTTTCACCTTGTTGCGCAAATTTATAGTTTCCACATGGTAACAGCGCCAGTGTGGATTGCAGTGTTAAACGCTCATATTGTTTGGAAACTTCTGTCACCGTATGCGCCTCTGTTATTTTCACTTCAGTTTGTTGCCAATCCGATTGTATGTTTGTTGATTCTAGTTGAGGGGCTGTTTGTTCTTGACTGGATACTAGTAGATTGATGTTGAATTTTGTTATTCTTGGCCAGTCGATAAGAATATCATGTTGATGAAACTTTTGAATATTAAGGTTAGATGCTTGTTGTTTTATATAAAGGGATTCATAAATAAATAATAATTTTTCTTATTTTGCTTTATGTAGAATTGTGAAATTGGTCGAATTGACAGGGTGCCCCGTTGCCAATATATGATCGGAAATAGCTGATTTTCCTGACGGTGCCAAGCCTTTATTAATCAATTTCTGTGGCAAATGTTGCTGGATTCTGCTTATAAATTGCTTCTTCGTACGTCCGATATATATGCATCGCACCCCTCCTAGCAGATGTATACATGTATTACCTGGAAAAAACGAGCCTAAAAGGTATAATTGACCAGTGCACACTCTACAAAAGTTATGTAGATGATATCTTGTTGTTCATCTCAGAAGCAGCAGACCCTTCCGAAATCCTCAAACAAGCAAATGGAGTCGATCCAGACATCAAGTTCAATCTCGAGGTAGAGAAAGACGACAGTTTTTCCTTCCTTGACATCAAACTCACTCGAGAAGCAAACGGAGATTTGACACTGGCCATATATAGAAAATCCACTTTCACCAGACAATGCATTCATTTCAACAGTAATGTGCCAAAATCCCACAAAAGAAACTTAGTAAACAACATAGCAAACAGAATCAGGAAGATCTTCTCTGAACAGAAGATTGAGGAAGAACTGGGCTACCTCAGGAAAAGTTTGCTAATGAACAACTACCCAGAGCGTTTCATTGATGTCAACATCAGACCACGGCAGATTCGCACTAGAGAGGATACCGTCAAGCAGGTTTTCCTAAACTTACCATTTAGAGGCGACATACCAGCCTCAATAATTGCACGGCGGCTGAATAGAATAACTAATGAGAACTTTCCCAGTGTTAAAGTTAATATGACATTTAGTACACAGAGAATCATGAGGTTGGATGCCAAAGCTCAATGGCCAATTCTCTCCAAATCATTCATAGTCTACAAAATCTTATGTATGTGCGGTAGCATATATATCGGACGTTCGAAGAACCAATTTATAAGCAGAATCCAGCAACATTTGCTACAGAAATTGATTAACAAAGGCTTGGCACCGTCAGGAGAATCAGCTATTTCTGATCATATATTGGCAACAGGGCACCCTGTCAATTCGACCAATTTCACAATTCTACATAAAGCAAAATCAGAAAAATTATTATTTATTTATGTAGACCTTTATATAAAACAGCGAGCACATGACCTTAATATTCAATAGTTTCATCAACATGATATTCTAATCGACTGGCCAAGAATAACAAAATTCAACAACAATCTACTAGTATCCTGTTAAGAACAAACAGGCCCTCGACTAGAATCAACAAACATTCAATCGGATTGGTAACAAACTGAAGTGGAAATAACAGAGGCGCATACAGTGACAGAATTTTCCAAACAATATGAGCGTTTAACACTGCAATCCACACTGGCGCTGTTACCATGTGGAAATTATAAATTTGCGCAACAAGGTGAAACGATCAACTACACTGGGAAAAATAGCACTCGTACATGTAACAGTGAACAATGCGCACAAATGGTTAATTCTCAAGCCATCAAAACAATAATGACCAGATCTCAGACATCACTTTGCAATACTGCGAGAATGACCTTTACATGCAAACACGCACACACACAAACACAAACGCATACACACTTACCAACTAGCCAAAACAAGAAACAGAAGTAAAAACGAGTCAGATTTGTTACCATTAGCATAATCAATTGAAAACCCAAAATGTATAAATATGTATGATTGTATAAGCGATGATTAGTATTCACGAAATAAATGGCCTTTATCCACTTTGTTATTAATGTGTTCTTTCTTCCTAATTATAAACATACTGTGTAATATTAAAAGACATGGATATTATATATATATATATATATATATATATATATATATATATATATATATGTGCAATTTGTTAGAAATTTTGAAAGTTCAAAAAGACTAATGGAAAAATAATATATATATATATATATATATATATATATATATATATAAAAGCCAATTAGATTTTTTCCGTTCGATGCTGAATGTCTCAACTTAAAATGGATTCAGGGTATAGCATCTGCACATATTTAATGACAGTATGTAAGCAAGAACCGCATGTTTTTTCGACTCTACGCCTAAAAATTGGGGTAGGTTTGATTGTACTTCTTTGTTTTAAATTGATTCTGTTGTATCGTTAAAATGTGGCACCTACTTAGCAGATGTTTAAACATTTAATAATTACTTTCACTTTATGTATTTTATTTCTTATTGTATTTCCGGCATCAATGGCGTTTAAGCTTTTCCTTCGTAGCTATTTCCTGATTTAGAATCCTCATGAATCCCATCCCGATTTAGTCGAGTATCATGAATCTTCACTTAGCTGAATGTCAAATTGCTGTTGACGCTTATCGGATATCTCGATTATTTTCGTTTTGGATATTTTTATCTACGGATGTGTTAGAAAATAAAATAATTTAACCGAAATATTCCTTAGTAGCCTCTATATTGCCTTTCGCAATTTTTTTTATTTATCTCGTTACACTCGCCTTCCCCACCTCTTGCTCCCTCTCCTCGCACTTAGTTGTAATTCATTCGCTATGATTGCAAAAAGTATGTTGATATTCCAGATATATAGATAACACAATTATACAATCATTGATTTCGCGGGTGGAGGCAACAATTCAGTAAATCAAGTTGGCCAGCTTGAAGTAAGCACCAATCTCATTACATTTAGCTAGAACGTCGAACAGCATAGCAAATAGGTTGCGCTAGCGGCGATAATTACTATAATCAAGGTTGCGATCCTAATATATAGACATCTGATCCATTTAGTACATACATTTGTCGGTATAAATTAAGAATTTTATAGTGTAGAAAAGGCAATTCATTCAGTAGACCGGTTCGGTCCTTATTGGAAACTCTATCACATCATCATCATCATCATCATAGCAAAACTATCGTCATTCACACGTACCGACGCGTGTCGACCTTCCATGGTCATCATCAGAGAACAACGCCAAACTGACAATCGAGGATTAAACTACAATCAAGACATACGGAAAAATATTAGTAATGCATTCTTTTACCTTGAATAGTCTCGCTTACATTGAACTTGACTGGAAATGTCGGCTGCACTATTTCTATGCAGTCACGAACATTAACTGTTTGCAGCATTCGTCACTTATATACAGGTAATAAAACTAAAAAACCATTGGTTGCGGGAATGGTTGTAACAATTCTTTAAATCAAGTTTGATAGCTTGCAGTAAACACCAATCCCATTGTATTTAACCGGTCGTCGAACAAAATGGCAACATCACTCATTGTGGTTTGATCCTCGATCGTCAGTTTGCTATCGTACTCTGATGATGATCATGGCAGTTTGAAACGCGTAAATTTTTGTGTGTTGTTCGACAACAGGTTAAGTACAAATGGACTGGTGTTTACTTCAAGCTCGCAAACTTGATTTAAATACTTCAAGATATATAAAGGATATTTGATATATTGATTACGACTTAGTCGGTATTTGAAATAAAAATACCCCTTTTAGCCCACTGCTGGTAAGACCTATACCTTTTTAGATGTAGGTGTGCAAAATACACTGAAATATGAAAAGATCTCGACGATGTCTATTTGAATAGTTGATGGTATTATCAGAGGGTGAAACTAGATTAACGCCTTAGCATTTTTGACGTGGATGAGATGGAACGCAGAAATTTGGACCTAACTATAAAAAATAACAATCATTGTTTGTCATTTTAGTTGGTAAACGAATTATCTTATTAAGTAAATGAGCGTGGTAAAATACAAATGAAATAATGAAGCAAAGTGTAAACAGTACATGAGAGAATTATTGTATTTTGTGTGGACTAGAATTTGTTTAAATGGGAGAGTGAATGGGAAAGTGAGATGTAAAGTGAGTTGAGGTTTGTGTGTGTGTATACGTGTGTGTATTTTTCAATAATGAACACATAAACAATGGACTGGCCGTTTTTTGTCAAAGGTAATTATATTATTTAACATTGACTGTAACCAACGTTTGCAATTCATTCGACCGAAATGACTGGTATGGACTTTGTGTTTAGACTTTCTACTGGTCACCACAGTAAAATTGACAAAAGCGAAAATTTCTATTGAATTTCTTCGTTTTTGCAGGTGCTTAATTAAAACTAGGTGTCAGGTTTAGCCTTAATAAGAACATAGCTCGTTTTTCGTCCTTTCTTTAATTATATTAACGTCAATGCAGTTTTTTTAGTCAGTGCCATGCACAGCTTTGTATTCTCGTTCGTGTTTTAAGATCTATCGTTGGTCGCCATCGTTATGGATTGATAGACTTAGGCTTAAGTATGACCTGAAACACTTATTTGAGATGGAGCTGCACAAATTTCGGATTTCTGGTAAGTCTTGGCTTATCTGAGTTATTTAAAGGTATTTGAGAAAATCTGGTATCTAGGTTATAAAAATAGGCTAGAAACATTATTATTTGGTAGGTTTAGCCATTATAGCTACAAATCGCAAATTTAAATGTCTCATTTCATATAATCGTTATGATTCCCATATTGAAAATTTTTAGCTATGTATTTCCAAAGTGGCGTTTTTATTCAAACGTATAAAAAAGTTTATAAGTTCTTCATTATTAAACATTCTAAGGGCCATCCTAGTGGCTGTATACTAATAGAAAGACAATAAGCGTTCGTTTAGGCTCCAGACCGGTAAACTACATAATCACGACAGACGAATCTGCTCATATTATGTACAGAAAATTAATTAGCTAAATGCCAATTTGTGCTCATCTTGCGAGAGAACTAAGCAACAAGGCTAAAAATCTCTACGTGGTCGAAAATCTAATTAAAACAGTATCATTTGTATTTATAGTATGAGTTATGGTCTATTACATATAGTTTTTTTTATTTTTTTGTTTATCACGCTAGGTTTTTTAAACGCATTTAAGCTCAGAACCCTAAAATGTGGTTGATTAGGCTGTTACGCAGGATGACTCATGTTAGCTTCATTTTCTAGCCTTTTATTAAAATACGTATTGACATCTATTCTGAGTCAATGTGAAATAATTATTGTCCTTGCTGGTCCTTCACGTGTGCTGTGGATGAGCTTGGTTTAACTTACTGACGGCACAGCTTCATCAGTTATTACATGTTGGGGATGGCTGGAAAGAAACAAGTTAAGCCCAAATCATACACAGAATATATAATATACCTTTAAGATATTGAGCAACAATATAGATTATTAACTTTTTAGCGTAGAAGCTAAAAATTATTTCTGAATAGCATGATAACCAAATCAATACGTTTAAATGACGGCAGGTTTTTTTTGTAGTGAAGCTAGTTTAAAATTGGAATTTCGTTTATCTAAAGTCCGTAAAATTTGGATTTGCTTATGTTTCACATCCCGTCTAACAGTTTCTCGCTCTGGTCTGTAATAATTTATGGTTTATTTTTTCGAGTTCAATCTGTTATCGTGTATTGATTTAATTGCCCTGTAAATGAATGGTTATGTGGAAGTTGATTACAGGTGTTGGCTTAAATTTTCACAAATATTTAAGCTAGTTTTGTCAATTAAAAAGTAAAACCAGATTAGGTGTTAAAAAAGCAGCCTTTCTTGGAAACGTGTAGCTGCCGCAATCTATAATTATAAAACTCTGAGTCAATTTTTTTCTGTCCATTGATTACATTTTTTGTTGGATCTTCTTAATATCCGATTATTATCTGTTTAAAGGTTCCAATTTTAACATTATTCTAGGAAAAATTATCTCCATACTTCATTTTTAGTCTAAACAACATTTTTGATGTCTCCAAAGTGTTCGTACAGCTGACAAATTTATTTCTTGCTTACCAGCTACTCATCGGTTGGAGCTAACATTAAGTACCAAATTCACTGATTAATCTTGTCTCTACTGTGAGAGAATAGAAACAAGTACTGGTGTGTTTTCACATATTTTAATACCAAATAATTATTGCATTTATGGCACACCAATGCTTCTTTCTATGTGTCGTCCATAATTCCGAAATGCCAGCCTAAATGCAAATACACATTTTACATACTAATCCAACGTTAAATAATTTTATATCAAGAACATCATACAAACTTTGGTTTGTTAATAGCAACTGGTAATATATAAGGTATCAGTCTGCTTTCATTGAAATATGATTTGAACGAGGCTTGTAGCTACAGACTTGAGGCTTCGAGGTTGTGGGTCATAACCAGACTTATAAGCAAACTCCCTAAATATTAAACGAACATTTGTTGCGCGAGCTATGATAACCGTTACTTTAATCAAGGTTGCGATCTTGCTATAAACACCTGGCCCAATTTGTACATACATTTGCCACTATAGGATAAGCATTTCATAGTGTAGAAATGACAATTCATTGAAGACAATTTATTAGATTAAGTTTATGAGCTTGATAAAAGCAAAAATCCCATTGTATTTAATCAATCACACAACGTAGCAAACGACCGCTAGTCACACGTTCAGACGCGTTTCAACCATCCATGATCATCATCAGAGTACGAGGGCAAACTGCCTAGTGAAGATCGAACCGCAATTAATATATATGGTAAGCAATATTAGATATGCGGCCCTCACCTCTACTAGTATCACTTACATTGTACTTGACTGGAAATGATGCTTGCACCATTTCTATGCAGTCACGAACGAACTTTTTGTAGCTTTGGCCATACACACACACACACACACATATATATATATATATATATATATATATATATATATATATATATATATATATACAATACACTACAATAATTGATTACACGGGTGGTGGTAACAATTATTTATATCAAGTTTGCGAGCTTGAAGTATACACCATAGTTTTTAACAATCAATCGAAAAGTTTCATTGCATGTAACCAACAGGAAAAAATAATTCACTGTGTATTTTAAGTCCGCATCTGATGATTAATAGACTAAACTCGTGGCAATTTTGATAAATGGGCCGTCTTGCATTTAATGCATTCCTATCCATTTCAGTCTGTGAATTTTATTTTAAAAATTTTGACCTATTTCTTCATCAATTTATTATTGCGTGAGTAGCCCGTTGGTGATTTTATGTGTACCGCTATGATGTACATATTTTCGTGACTGTCTATAAACTATGTAATAATTGTTTCTATCCTATATGCAGTGAGATATCTATCTTTTTGTGCAATGAATGTGACCTTTGTGAATGCTGCAGAATTTTCTTCAAGAAAACAAAAGGAGCTTTTCGCTTGGAGTCCTAACTGCTATAAAAAAGTACCTTTAGCTAATGTTTCTCGGCTGAACAAATTTCCGAATTCTCTATATCTACCTGAGCTCAGCGTTTTAAGCATAGATTATGGAGAAGATAAGCTAACTAATAGAAATTATTTAAGATTTGGTAGGTCACATTCGAATAAGCAAATATTTCGTTACACCAATTAGACGACTTCTATTATAATTTAATTGTTGATACAAAATTTCTTGTTATAAAAAAGGCTGACCTCGTGCCTTTCATCCTAAAAACTGATTGTAGAAGAAGCAGTGGAGGCTTTTTCATTTAAATAATAATTTTAATGTTTTTACCACATACCATAATGTGTTTTGCAACATAAGATTTTGCGACATCGTTTCCACCTCTTTCCTTTCTGACAACTATTTTCTTGCAGTTCACCCGAAGTGTTTTGCATTTCCTTCATAAATTGAGTATGGGTTCCTTTGTAGATGTCTTGTCAAATAAACTTATTTTTTCATTCTTTGCTCTTTCGTTCTTTCCTTAGGATTTGATGCTGATAACTGTAGATTTTGGATAAATCTCTATATTAAAAAAAACTGTAGCAAGCGCGGTTCAGCGACATTCTGCTAGAAGTGAGATCCGCATATCTAATTTTGCTTTCCATGTATATGCAATGCGGTTTGATCCTCGATAGTCAGTTTGCCGTCGTACTCTGATGATGATCATGGAAGGTCGAAACGCGTCAGTTCGTTGCGGCTGGCGGTAGTTTTATTATGTTGTTCGACGACTGGTTAAATACAATGGGATTGGTGTTTACTTCAAGCTCGCAAACTTGACTTAAAGAATTTGAATGACCAGTTGTATTAATCTGTAACATTTGGTGCCATTGTCAAGCTTGCAGGTGAAGAGGTTTTAATACTTGATATGAAGCATTAACTTGAAATTTATTAGATGCACCAACTAGATTTGATCAAGTCACGTGTGTGATCTATTTCCTGCTTTACTTTCCGTTGCAGAATGGGAGGATTTGCCTTGGCAGAGTGAAGATTTAGATCTAAATTTTTTCCAGCTTGGTTAGACTTTAAAACACTGAACTATGAAATAAAATTTTCAGACTAATACTTTAGTTTTATTGAAAAATTTGGTGCAGAGTTGCGATCAATAATGAATTCATAAAAATATCAACTTTTTAAAATAAATGGAAGGAGTCGTTCATTCGGATTGTGGCTTTGCGGATACCAAATGCAACGAGAGTAAAATCCCAAGCCGTTAGTTTGGTAAACATGTAAAATCACGAATTATTTAGGTAGGAGTGTACGGCGTAAATTATTGTACCATAAACTAAACTATCAGATGATGTATGAAAACTGACCTTGTCATACAACGGAAATGTCCTAATGAAGTCTAAACCTGTTTTTCATTTACACAACAAGTGGCAAAAGCGATAGTTCTTTGCAGTGTAACTTTACTAGATATTGAAGAACGATCTTTTTTACGGATACAGGCAACAATAACCAATCGAGGCCCACAATCAGAGAGCCTGAAAATGGACAGTATTCAAGATTTTACCGACCTACGAGTGCTAGCAATTGTCCCTCACAAGAAAAATGCGGTCATATCCACAACAAGAAGGAGAGCACTGAGCAAAATTATCCAACATTTAACTATAATTATTATAATCAAGGTTGCGGTCTTGATAAACACTGACCTGACTATACATATGTCAGGTATAAACTAAGTATAGTGTAAGAAAGGCAATTCATCCAGTAGACCGGTTTCGTCCTTATTGGGAACTCATCATTGGCAGAATTTGCCGCGGACAGGATACAGACTGGGCACGTCTGCTTCGGAATCGGTGCTCTAACCACTGAAATATACACACTCTGCAATTTTCAGTTATATATAATTAATGTAACTCGGTTAGTCAATTTTCTTTAGGTGGAGCTCATGGCATCCATTTGAACCCAAAGTTCAACTAACATGCCCAATCTGTCATTACATTAGTTAATCTCTACTTCAAAATTTTCCCATAGCTATTGTTCTCTGTTCAATGTGTGAATTGGGCATGATTAGTTCCAGGAACTTTGGGTCTAAATGGATGCCATATGAATACCTAAGGAAAAATTGACTAACCGAGTTACATTAGTTAGTATATAACTGAAAATTGTGTGCTTTAGTGTAGTGCGAACGGGATAAGCGCCAGTGGTTAGAGCACCAGATTCCGAAGCAGACATTCTTCGGTTCGTATCTACTTTGTCGCGGCAAATTCTGGCTGTTACCCAGTGAGTTCCCAATAAGGACGAAACCGGTCTACTGAATCGAATTGCCTTTTCTACACTACAATTCTTATTTTGCCTTTATCTCATTGTTCGCTGGGTCAGGTGTTTATATGAAGACCGCAACCTTCGATTATTATCTTCATTATCATATTGCACAACTGACCGTTTAATTGTTGCTATAACGTGATGCTTTTCTACGCATATGTCTGTTACACACAACAGTGCAAAAATTAATATTATCTGTAACAGTGTCATTACAACACAAGCACTAAAAGATAATACATTATGTATTAGGTGTTGCGAACCTAACGTAACATTATTTCAGTTGTATTAGAAAGATTAATAAAGGCAACATGAACAGAGAAATGCAAAATCCTCATGCACCATTCGTTTCAGTGCTTACATACCTTTTGGTTTGTCTTCTGGTCACAACTAAGTTCTATTTGATACTAGTTTACCGCAACACCTAATACATACTTGCATATATATTTCGCTATTGTACCGACGGTATTTAGTCTATAAAATATAATCAAGATTATATTTTAAAACTAAAGTCAAGAAATTTCAGGTACAATTTAATACTATCACATTACAGTTTGTCCAGATTTGAAGGCATCTCCAAACGTTCTTCGATAATTGCTTATAATTATCTTTTCTGGTCACAACTGAACTAATTTACGACACTAGTTCGCATCACCTAATACATACTTGCATATATATTAGATTTATTAAACAGTATTTAACTTTATAACATATTGAATTGAATGATGTCATTACTTACGCGAAATATGACCAACACGATATCGATCAGGAGCTAAATTCATATGATTTCTACAGATAACAAGTCATTCTAAATTGTTGTAATTCTCATTTTCGGTGAATGTGCTCAAATTGATACTGTATCATCAGTTGGTATCTAATGTACCGACTCGATCAACATGATGTTAGTACTACGTATCTTTTCGGTACAATAATGGTGGTATCGGTTACTAACACAATAGCCATAGTGTTGGTATCACCTACAGAACTCAAGTATATATATTATATGGTGTGGTTAGCATTGAAGTCGTATTGTCGTTGACTTCAGATTGGTAGCTTCACTATTGCAGGTTTACACGTTCGTCTAGGAGATTGTACCGTCCTGTTATTCCACATTATTCTACCGAAGCTGCTAAATGGTTAAAGGGCGTAATACCAGAAACTCTACCTGATGAGTCATGATAAGCACGAAACAATGTGCATCAGATTATACTCCGTTCATGCTGCCTTTACGGTTTATCCTTCTAGTTACAACTGAACTGGACTATTTTAACACTACTAGTTCCTGCCTAATACATACTGCAATTGTGAAGAAGAAATTCGACGCGTCACTACATGTATATAACGTAATTTGTTCTACTTTATGCACCTTTTTTCGAAAATTTTGGATTTTGTTAATTTTGAGCTTGAAAACTTGACATGATTACGAATTTTAACACACACACACACACCATGATTGTTTTGCTCTTTCAAATAGACTTATTTGCATATTGCGAAAGTTAATACAAAACTAGTTTGCATATTCAAGTACAACGCATATCAGCGCAACAGATAAGAGACGTGATGCGTCATATCTTAGCCTCTAAAATAAATGTCTATTTTCGTTTGATTTGGGCTCATATATTGTGCTTTGATGATGATTGTAAAGGTCGAAATGCAGAAGAGCGATTAAATGACGCTCGTTTTTACTATACTTTATTACCGATAAATTTTAATGTTAAGTCTGTGTCTATTTTGAGTTCGCAAACCTAATTTAAGTCTTCCTTATCCTTATCCGCACACTATTCTATCGGTTAAACAATTAAGCAGCGAGATCTATCATGTAAAGCTTACAACAAAGACCATGAAAATTGGCAAATTTCAAGTGTATTGCGATGTCGCCTTACCTTGATGTTTATCTCGCCTAGATTTTGTTGTGCAGAATTCTAGGCGGCCTCGTTTCATTGGGTTATCTTGCGCGACTCATTTCTATTTGCAAGTTTGTTTTAATTGTTATTATTATTCCTTATCGATGTGGCTAATAATAATATTCATTGTACCCTTCCTGTGTGCAAAAAAAGAAAATTTTATCGATCCCAGAAGCATTTCTTCGCATAATCTCCTCTATTGAGCTTGAACTGGATGTGACGCACGCAATTTGATTGGTTTCTAATTTTTCACACTCTCTATGTTCACATATTTCTATCTTGTTTTGCTTTCCAATTTATATATAAAGATATGTTCATTAGTAGATATTTGAGGAGATTATGCGAAAGAAATGTTTCTTGTGTCTGATAAAATTTCTTTTTGTTTTTGCACACAGGAAGGGTACAATGAATTTTATTAAAGCTCGCATTTCAAAAGAATAATATTATTACTATTATTATTTTTTATTATATCATTTTCCATTTTTCTCATGGTTAGGCAGCTCTAAATCATCAGTTATAAAATGTTGCTCTATTGCTTTCTGCAATGGCGGTGTGAATGAAATTATGTAAAGACCGGAGATCTATTTACCTGCTGCCGATTGACTAATTCAACTAACTGGCACTGATTGCAGTCAGTGAATTACAAGATAACTGTTTATGTCTCTAGTATATTTTTCCGTCTATCATTTTAAGGAGAAAAAGTTCAATTTATTTTATTTCCAGCATTGTTCTGTTTTTTATAAATTCTGTCTTTGCTTATAAGATAATGACGGTGCCTGGTGTAGTAGAGCGTGTAGATAGAAGGGGTTATGTTAATGTATTTCTGCCACAGACTGGACACAAACTAGCGCTGACCCGTTTACAAATGAATCCTGTGTCAAGTATTAATAATAATGCTGGCAGCAACACTTCCAGCACTAACAGTCACTCGATTGAAGGTGCAAGAGTTTCTACAGGTAGTGCTGGACCAGCTGATTGCACTTCTGCCACCAATGTGCAAGATCTACGCCGCGTACAAAGAGAGAGGAATACGCCTGACCGAGATGTTGGCCACGACCAATCAGAAACGATTCGACAAGTAGCTACATGCTACCGGCAATCAGGAAACCGTTCGTCAAGCTCTGCTGGTGTAAACGAATCGAGGGTTGCAAATTTCCAGGCTATCCAGCATCATTACCACCAGCACCCTCGATGCTTTAATCTCGAACATCCACAGGAAGAGCTGCAACATCAACGGCAGAATCAGCCGACACATACACTGGGAAATAATGATAATAACTCTGGTAGTAATGTTGCTATTATTGCTAATGCGAATGAGAATCAAAATGCAGAAATGCGGCAAAGAGATTCGATTAGACCCACTCTTTCAAGATACCATTACACGCAGTTAGGAGAAAATCGTCAGCAGGTACAACTTAAGATAATTGAATAACATTTACTCTAATATTGTTGCACATAGCTCACTACCATTCATTCATATTTGAATATCTATTCAAGTAGTTTAATTTTTTTTATCGTCAATGATATTCATAAGATTATAATTGAGTTCTTCTTAACTGTAAGATCTAATAGATTTAATCTTCAAATTATTGTCTTTAGAGTTAAATATATATTATTCTAAAGTAAGATAATGTTGCAGACGTGGCATCTAGTGGATTAACGACATCGAAAGTAAAATGCAACATGGTACCTAGACTTCTTAATGCGACGAATTTTGACTTGTCATTTACTAGGACTGTCAAAACACAACGCTTATAGAGCAATTTTCTTTGTATTTACGATTATCACATCATTGTATAGTTGTGATGTATAGAGGTGAAGCGGAAATAATGAAAAAGTCTCATTTTCACATTCTAGACTTAAATGAACGTCCAGTGCATGCTTTCATTTCAAAATAACGATGGATGCTGTATGTGAATTTTCTAGAAAATAAGATAATGAAGCTTGTTTACAAATTGAATTCAATATCACAGACCGTCAAGTGTTACTCTAAATGCGGGCTGAAAATCACTAGGAATTTTTCCATTTGTATTCTGAATCAGAAGTCTTTTATGCAAACAATGTTAAAGTTATTTATATTATTAAACGAAAACTGGTTGTGCGGTAGGTGATAAAACTTATTTAAATCATGATTGCGATTTTTATATTAACACCTGTCCCGTTATGTTTGTACATATGCCAGTGTAAACTAAGCATTGTGTAATGGAGAAAAGTCAATTCAATCAGTAGACCTGTTTCGAACTTATTGGGAACTCATTATGTAATGTTCAGACTTTTCTGTGGACTGAGCTCGAACCTGGGCTTCCGGATGAACTGCCTTTTTTACACTATACAATTCTTAGTTTATACTGACAAATGCATGTACATAATGGGCCAGGTGTGTATATTAACATCGCAACCTTGACTATAGTAATCATTCTTACGATATGTTATAATTTCTGTTTGCAAATATTTACATAAAAATAGTATTTATTTTCTTTCCAATAATAATTTTTATTATGATTTTTCATAAAAAATTTTTAAAAAGTAAGTTTAGGCCTGTTTACGGATCAAACAGATTGATACGAGTTAATTTTAATTTGTGTGCGGCATGGCAGCTCAATGGTTAGAGCACCAGATTCCGAATAATACGTGCACAGTTTCGAGCCCTGTTCGCAGAATATTCTGCACAGTCCGTGATGAGATCCCAATAATGATGAAACTGGTCTACATTATACAATGATTAGTTTATACTGCCAAATAAATGTATAAAATTGGACTTGTGTCCATACCAAGGTCACAGCTTTGATTTAAATAACCAATGTGTTAAATTTAAACACAGCTAGTGTGAAATAGTATATGTTTACGAAAGTTAATCTAGAGTGTGTTATCCTGGGCGAATACCTCTTTATTATAAAATAACTCATGTTTCCCTGGTGACATGGTGTATATTCTATAATGACAGGCCGGGTGTGACTTATAAGAAATTTAGCTTGACAGTGAGATACATATTGAATTAAATTATTATAAGATTTGTATTTATATATATATATATATATATATATATATATTTATATTTGTTTAAATATAAATTATATATGTCAAGATTTTTATTTAAGCGATAATCAATAAAACAAGTTTTGTAATTATTCGGCACTCATCAAGTATATTGATGTTTCGCGGCCGTGGTTTGAACTAAGGTATATTTGCTTCGAAGTCTTGCTCTCATCAACTGTACCACCCGTTGCGTGGCAAGTACTTGATGCGTGACTAATAATGATGGAACCTGTCTAATTGTTTAATTAAATTCCCTATCTTATGTAATATTCAATTTATAGTAACGATATATATATATATATATATATATATATATATATATATATATATATATATATATATATATATATATATTAGCATAATGCCAAATTAATTACGTACAATATAATTTTTTTGAAATTTCAAAGTGTTTGTTCTAATATGGCAGGTTGTGGGTGGCCATTTGGAACTTTAGTTCGAAGATGATTTTAAATATGCTTCTTCCACATTAAAGTATGACAAAAACTTGAATTAAAATATAACTAATAATTGCATGGAGTACGCAACTTTGGTGATGCAGTTGACGAATTAAATTACCTCGTAGCATATGAGCCATTATTCGAGTCCTATTGGAAGCAATTCTGGAAAATACTTTATGAGTTTTAAATAAGGATGCCATCGTTCTACTCGATGAACTGTATTTTCAGTAGCAGCTATTTTATACAGAATATATATATATATATATATATATATATACATACTCATATATAGTACTACTACATACATATACTATATATATATATATATATATATATATATATATATCTTCTATATATACATACTATATATAGTACTACTACATATATATATATATATATATATATATATATATATATATATATTTATTGTCATTATATCCAAAAAACTACTAAAATAGCAAGTGAAATTCATCAGGTGTGCTGAGTTCTTTCTTATTGGGTACTTTCCAAATACTTGCAGAAATTGCGACGACCAGCGCTCTAATCGTGGCAAATTTGAAATAGGGTCTAGTTACCTATCTGTAACGCTAACTAAGTCAAGCACTACACACACATTCCAGTTTGAAGCCTGTTTGGCATCGCCTTCGGCCTAAAGTTATAACTAGCCACTCCCGATCTATCAAAGTAGGGTAGACAAAATTCCACCATGTGTAGAGTGTGGCTTGACGAACGCACTGGACGTGTTGGAAGACCGAAGCAGAGGTACTCCGGTTAGAGCCCCTGTCTTGGCAATTCGGGCTGGTACTTGGTGGGAGTCCAATACGAAGGAAACCGATTTACTTTATGAAATAGCTTCACAAACTTGCGAAATGTGTGGCACATACCGACAATATATGTTATAAAATCCTGCCGATTGATTTTATATGCATATATCTTTGGAGCTTTGTGTTCAGATCGGTAGTATCTGGTGTTCTTATAAAATATATACTAACAAAAATTTGCTTTAAAAACACATTGATGTGAAATACGTTTATGAATTATGTTCTCCTAGAATTGGAATTCAGGTTTTAAGAACTTGTCAATAGCATATCCTATTTTACAAAATATGTAGTATGTAACAAAACTTACGATTTTGTACTTCATTATTATGCTTGAATTTTTTTATGAGAAGTGTTCCTAGTTGGCGTTTGTAAATTTGTTACAGTCTTGATAATTATGTATGAATCTTCAACTAATCAACTATTTTCGAAACTGATATTTTGTTTTTGGTCAAACTAACAGATACAAGCTTCGCAAGATCGTCTTGGTGGAGCACAAAACCTTGAGCTATTTCCTCGTTCACAATTGCCTCCTGGTATAATGGACAGCCTTCTACTCTCAGCGTCATTTCGAAGTGATCTCACGTCGTCTAGAAACACTACCCGTGTAGTGGAAATTCGAGACGTGGCATCTAATGCTATGCATAACCGCACATCGACGACCGACGGGGCTCGTCAATCACGTTCTCAACTCCGTCCTGATGGTGCGTTTCGCTGTTTATACTAAATTTAATGCTCTATTCATTCACAGTAGGGAATTTTGCGGACTTTTATTACAGACAAAACTTTTTGAGACACGACATTGATAGCTTATCTAATTATCAATTCATAGAATATCGTATTTATTTATTATGTCTCAAAATTAGTCTGTCAAATTATTGTTCTTCTTACCTGTACGGAACAAGAGAGTTACTATTTCTTATTTGTTACAAATATTGAAGTCTATAAATGTATTAATTTTTTCTAAGCTTCTATTGCACTGCATGACTGTACAAATAGAACAAAATATTCTCTTTAATATCAGTGCCGATACTTTGATTTGAAAAAAGAGTATTCACCACTGTTGGAACAAGCACTGCTCAATTTAAAGTAATATATTATTTTAACGTTTGATTTTCTAAATATCTTAAATTTATCACCAAGTCCTCGAAAGACACTTATAGGTCTAATCATGCGAACTTGTGTTACAAGTCCTTTTTTGTTGATTTGATGTCAAACGATGACAAACTTTTTATTGTTCCTCTTCGTGTGATAAACTCAGGACAAACACAATCAGAAGAACTCGACGGAAATGAGCGTAATTTGAACGACATGACGCAGTTTAGATCCGGTTCTGGCGGTGGAATCTTTAATAGAGATGGTAACACAAGTGATATGGATACTGTCTCAAGAAGAATCGATGCGACATTTCTGCCAGTTAGACGTAGAGTGCAATCTTCTGACTCTTTAGACGCCTCAACCGATCTTATACCTGTTTGCAGTCAGCAAACAGTCGAGGAGTTCGTACAGGCTGCTTCTGATGGAGATATTGATAGAATTCATTGGTTAATAACACACAAGAAGGCTCAGGTAATTATTCATTTGACATTTATGCTGTCTTTATCACAGTGCGCTCATTATAATATGTTGTTCTACCCAGTACAGAGTCCGTTGTAACATTGATATTGATGTCAAATTTCGATTATCGATTTTTTAATGTGTGGCTTAATGAACGCATTCCTTAACGAATTTATTTGTGGTCTCATTTGTAAATTTGCATGCGAGTCTGTCGCTCCGAAAATTAAATAAATGTTTAATAATTTTTTTTTCATTTTGTAGTTGAAAATTGCTACTTTTCTTATTATATAAGTCTTGAAGATGGCAGTTTTCATTCTGCATGGTGTGTTTGACCTTAATTAAGAAACTAAATTGGACTAAATGCTCTTCGTTCGTATAATTATTAGCATTATCATTTAACATTATTTAACATTAATCATAGATTTGCACTCTAAAATAAAACAAACATAGAATTTTCTGTTTGATAAATTGAAGAAGTTTTCCGTCTCATATTGCCGAAGATTCCCGATAGCCCACAAAAAAATGGAGGGAATGATGCACATAATTAGAAGATATGCTGTCATGAGGGTCACCATGCGTAGAACTACATAGATAGAAATAATATAACACCGCCTCACATGTATGAATTTGCTTATTTTGGCCGTCTACGGGTGCTTATGCTCATTACCTACACAGCTTTTCCAGAAACGCATCAGGTTGTATAATTAAAATTTCTCATGCTTAGGTATATATATATATATATATATATATATATATATATATATATATATATGCGTATTTCGGTACATACATAAAAGACATACGTGAAAACATGCATATGTATGTATATTTGCATGAACGAACGTATGCATATATGTATGCATGAATGTATGTATGTATGCATGTATGTATGTATGTATGTATGTATGTTTGTTTTTATATACGTATGTCTTTATATTTTTGTATATGCTAGTATGTTTTTATGTATGCTTCTTGTGCATTTATGCATGTATGCAATTATGTATGTACTTTGTTATGTATGTATCTATATTTACAAGTATGCTTCTATGCATATTTGCATATGTACATGTATGTATGTATTTATGTATGTATGTATTTAAGTATGTATGCATGTATGTATGTATGTATGTATGTATGTATGTATGTATGTATTTGTATGTGAATGTATGCTTTTATGTTTGCTTTTTGTTCCTGTGTTCATGCATAAGTGAATGTATGTTCTTAGTTATGTATGCGTGTATATTTGCATGTATGCTTGCATGCATCTATGCATGTATACATGTATGTATGCACGTATTTATGTATTTATGTATATATGATTTTTCAAGCGTGTGTATGCAGGTAGGTATGTATACTTGCATGTATGGAGGTATGTATGTATGCATGCAGGTATGTATGTGTATATATGTGTCTTTACATGGATATGTATATACTTTTGTATGTGTGTTTCGCGTCTGTGTATGTATCTACTTATTTATGTACAGATATTTGTATGTTTTCTTGTGTGTATGTATGGGACGATATTTTTGTATATATGTATTTATTCATGTATATATATATATATAATATTTTTGTTTGCATTTCAATATGTGTCTTTATATGAATTTGCGCAAATTTATATATGTATATTTAAATATGTGCTAATGTATATAAATGCATTCCTGAACACTCTTGTGTGAGTATCTTTGAATGCTTGCATGTATGTGTGCCTTTATGTTGGAAATACGCCAAAATAAGGGTTATTTTTTTATTTGAACTAGGTACTGTTGTAAGCATAAATTGACAAACTATGACGACTTAGCATTATTTACGTAATATTTGTCTTCATTTTGTGAGAAATATTGCTGTCAGTGGCCTATGCAGTCGTTTTGTGTTAAATCATATTTTATGGCTCTATTTTTGGTCAGGAACACCAAGGCTATAAAAAAGGTATCAGATGAGTAGCTAAATTTTGGCTGTTCCAGGAAAAGTAGATTCATTAACTAATAAAATACCGACATATAACGTTAACCGGGTGCATTTGAAAGCGAAGAAACATTAAGTTACCTTTTATTTAATTTCACACGTAACCAATATTTCCAGTTTTTTTCGACTAATGAGTTTAATTGCGAGCTGTCTTTTGTTAGCAAAATAGTTTTTAAATAAATAGATGTTTTATTCAGCCTGAGTAAAGAATTAATTAATTAATGCGTTTGTTAAATAGCAGAATGAACTATAATTATGTAGTGAACATAGCGGGGATTTCACGTAATCAAACAAAATAAAGAAACGAAATTTTGCTTTGTGTTAAAAAAGCGTCACATTGTTTGTTGTTGCGTATTACAATGGAAGAGAACGAATTTTTATTTCTACCGTGGTGCATAGACTAAAATAAATTGTGAGTGATTGATAGAATAATGCATTTTACTATAGATAGATAGATATGCTTTGCAAATGTTTGAGAACGAGTATATATATATATATATATATATATATATATATATATATATATATATATATATGCGTTATTAGGGCACATCTTGGAAATATTTTCCTATTTATCTAAGCATTTATGCTCTTTGGCTAATGAGTTTGACTTTTATCGTTGTGAACCACATAATCGGGGTTCCGCCATTGCACTAACGTCGACTACTGAGGAGTTAATTGAAATGTGTGAAGCTCCCAATCTAGCCGGTAACTGCCAATTACTCTCTTGTATTTATAAACTATACTAGTGCCATATGAAAAGATTTATCGATACATATATATATATATATATATATATATATATATATATTTATTTTTTTTTGTGTGTGTGCGATCTAACATCTATAGTAGACAATTGATTGAGTCGAATATGTTTTAAAAGTGGAATTCAGTAAGAAACAAACTTACAAGGGAAATCAATTTACCTAAAAATCTCATTTAAAGAGGATTCTGTTTCCCAAAAAGCGCAGAGGAAATTTGTTACGGCATTAACACGCACATTTGATGTAGCTAAACAACGAGAGTTATTCAAGGTAACGTACTTGATTTTATTAGTAATCGAAGAGAAAGAGCCGCTAATGGCGACCTCAAATATTATTTACCAATATATATGCTCATTTTATCGATCAACTTACGTAGATCGATTGGCCAGACGGTTGATTTCTGAATCCAATGGAGAATACAAGCAACAAATCGTTGAATCCTCACGTGTGTTCTACAGATGCACCATTTAAGATAATTACTAAATGAAATATCAGAAATGTTTAACTAAATACCAAGATTTATGTGAAAATATATCGGGATTATGGAAGAGAGAAATGTCTGTTTAGGCATTATCCTTAAACTGAACGTCATGCATGCAGTTGATTGGTTTTTCCCATAATGTACACTCTCTTCACGTTTAAATTTTCTTGGTGGTTTTTGTTGGTTCATATATATATATATATATATATATATATATATATATATATATATATACCGTGTTCACTTGTAGATAACTGAGAAGAATTTGAGAGACAATTGGTTCCTGTATCATATAAAATTTGTTTTTCTTCTTGCACATGGCAAAGGTACTATTAATTTTTTTAATGCTCGCACTATAATGGACTATATATATATATATATATATATATATATATATATATAACGATACATCCTACAATAAAATTTTACCTTAATTTATATTTATGTATAACGCAACGAAACCATATATCATTCCGGACTCGCCCAGTCTCACCTTCGAAATTATTGTGTGAAATATCGCAAACAAAATAGGTAGATAATACCAATCATGTAAAATCTTTTGTACGTAATGGAGTAGATGTATAACAATGACTACGGTGTATCACATTGAAATAATTTTAGGCATTCCAATATCACTTAGTCACAGATTTGTTTTTCGGTGCATATTCCGTTTCTGAATTGTTTTCAATCAAATTACTAATAATTTGCTGACTAATCGAATTGGTTGACTAGAACGTTTTTGGTATAATTTATGCGCGCGGTTATTTCATACCATTGTTAACACAGTCTTTAGTTGAATAAGAAAAATTCTATTGAAAAGAGTACAACATTAGTTTATAGAATTTGCATGTTATGTAATATATATAATATATAAAAATATATAAAATATATAAAAAATAATTGATTTACCAGAAAATATTTTCATTATTTTGGCAAATCGGAAAAACATTTCTTGAATTATTGCGCAGTTTGAGCGTCGCATGTTGATTTTCCACGATTTTCATTCGTGGGTAGTCGCTTTGCATTGACAGATTCGAAAAGATCCAGATTGATTATCATTTTGAAGTACGCATCGAGCTCGTTTTTGTGGTGAATGGATGCTAAATTTTCCCTTTCGGAACGTTATTTTCCGTTCCATCGTCAGGCCTCTAATCCCACACACAGTAAAAATACTCACAAGAACAGATTTAAGCAAACGTGGTAACCTGGTACTGAAGCAGGTTTATTAATATTTAATATTTAACTCACTAATGAATTTAAACAATGAATTGGTCTCAGTAACTAAGCTCTATATGCATATGCATGGAGCACATGAAATCATCTACACAACAACCATATATATATATATATATATTTACAAATATATATATATATATATATGTGTGTATGTATATATATATATATAATATAATCTGACATATGGTAAGTAATTAATGGGTCAGGTGTTTATATCAAGACCGCAACCTTTATTATAATAATTCAATAAACTTGTTTTGCCTTCAATTCAAATTTTCGAACTTGAAGTAAGCAGCAATCCCATTGTATTTAGTCAGTCGTCGAACAACGTTGCAAAACTACCGTCAGTCACACGTACTGATGCGTTTCGTACTACCACGATCAACATCAGAGTATGACGGCAAACTGACTAGCGAGAAACAAACCGCATTCTATATATATATATATATATATATATATATATATATATATATATATATATCGAAACTGTACAGTTATACTTCCCATTAACATTCTACACAATTGATGACATTACGTATACCGGGAATTTGAGATTGGTGCCATTGTTTTGAAGGTAATGGTTGCCTCGGCCATTTGCAGGATTTTATATATATATATATATATATACATATATATATATATATATATATATATATATATATATATATATATATATATATATATATATATATATGGTTGTTGAGTGGGTGTTCTCATGTGCTCTAGGCATATGCGTATATAGAATTTAGTTAATGAGACCCATTCTTTGTTTAAAACCATTAGTGATTCAAAATATTACATTATAAATAGTACTGTTTCGGAACGAGGTTACCACATTTGCTTAATCTTCTATTGTGAGCAATATGACGGTGTGCGTGATTAGAGGCCTGATGATGGAACGGGAAATAACGTTCCGAAATGTTGCCAGTCAACGAAGATTAGATCGTACCTCATTTCCAGTGGTCATTATGAACGATGTTGAAGCCTTCGGAGGAAAGGGACGAATCAGCACCCAGCAGCCACGAAGACGAACTCGATGCCTACTTGGAAATTGGGATCAATCGGATCTTTGCAAAACTGATAGTGCAAAGCCATTTACTACGAATGAAAATCGTGGAGAATAAAATGGAGAAGACGTTGCCACGAGTGGTTTTGGAGCTCGACCCTGCGTCGCACCACTTAATGCTCGACCGTCTTAACCAGTCGCACGCCATGCCAGCCCTAGGCTAAACAGCCTGTACTGAAACGTTTCAATCAGCCTTAGTTGCTATCGGAACATTACGGACATCTGGAGAAAATGTATCTAGTCGCGACTGGTGGTATTTTTGCAATGTTGTTCGAAGACTGGTTAAATGCACTGGGATTGGTGTTTACTTTAATCTCGCAAACTTGATTTAAAGAATTGTTACCACCACCCGCGCAATCAACTATTGTTTAATTAGATTGTTGTTTATTTGAATTACATAAACTTGATTTACCTAATTTGTTAATCCTAACGAAGCAATAAAAAATTGCCCAATTGAATGTTGATAATTTTATTTAAATCACACGACTGAATGAGTGTGAACAGAATCGTCCACAGTAGAGTATATATATATATATATATATATTGACCATGCTCATCAGTGGCTCCTCCATTTCAAAAAAGTGTTGCATATCGTTCTTTCCATTGATTTGCACGTTGAGTTGCACCATTCCTACTCTCAATTTTGCCAGTTTTTTCCAGTTTTCTCGTCACTGCGCCTTTTGTGAAGATATTATATGACATACAGTCAGCACTGGTTACAACTTCTCTTGCATAACTGATTTATTTAACAGTTTGGAATGGGCCTCTTTGATAAGCTCCCTGTGGTACCGTTTGCCTTTGACGTTTCGATTCTCGTTTGCATTTACCGCCTTATTGAGTTTATCTCCATCTCTTCCAAGTCTTTACTTGCACAAATCACTGACTCCATCGCTGCCTTATCAATGTATCAATTAGGTTTTTTCAAGACAGCTTCCTTGTACCCGCTGCTGCTTTATTCTTTTAACACCGTAATTAGGCGGTACAAACGGAGGTTATCTTTTCACAATTCACTGAACTATTGCGCAGTCATTAAAATGGATTTACTTGTTGGCATTACATTATTGAACATTCGTGTATTTTCTTCTATTATGAGAGCAGATTTAGACAGATAATTGTGCTTTTGATTTATTTTATCAGACAATACTATTGGAACGTTTGGATACATTGCAACAAGGTCGCCCAAACACCATACTTAGTTGACTTATTCACCCGCAGAACTTTCTTATACAGCTAAGCTTTGGTGTCTAACAGAGCCGATGGCGTAATTAGACAGAGTTTCTTACCCAATCTGCACGCTTGGTATTGCCCATGTATCTGAACATTTCAGAAGAATTGACGTCCATGGTTTTGAAATTCATTTCATGAGAAAAATATAATTAAATTGCAGCCTGATAGAGCAAATTATTCATATGCAATCAGATGTTTAAAAGAGCAGATGTACAATGAAATCAAACGTCCTCTCATTCCAGCAGGAAACTATTTCGCAAAATCCCCACGGCTCTGGTACTTGTGGGAACCCACCATAGGAGAAGTGTTAGGCCGAATAACATTGATGGATAATGATATTGTGGTTAAAATAGAACGCATATAATAAATATTCCTTGTTATATTTTTATCAATATTGTTTCTTATTTCTATTAATTTCAGTGTGGCTGATTTTGAGAATTTGATAGGAGAGTAGACATATTATTCCCCAAACTAATTAGGTAAATGCGCAGTAAAACTAATTTATGCAAATACAGTTTTACGTGCTCTGTGTGAGTGTGTTTACGCCCATGTGTTGGTGTTTTTATGGGAACATAGAATTGCTTGATTCTGGTTATCTTGCTGTGTTACTTACTCGCTCCATCATTAGATTACTTAATTTTGCTCATACGCATTTTTCGTTTCATCCGGATTGTTGGCCCAACTTTATATCTGGTTATAATTCATCTACGCTAAATTATCAGTATCTTATTTGACTCTCTTTTTTAATTAGATTTTTTAAAATAACGGAGTAACCTCGTTGGAATGAAGGCACTATGGAAATACAGTGGCTAGGTTATATACTTCATTATAGAGAAAACACACACGCACATACCTGTCCGATTGCGGTCCGGATATGTCACTTTCAGAACGAGAATTATTTTGTGACATTTTAGAAGTCAACTCGACGGTTTCAATCGTTAGATCAAGCTCGTCAACGCAAAAAAAACCGATTCAATAACAGCTGAAGGAAGTTGTGCATTTGTCAGCTCCTTATATTTGATATCCAACATAAAAGCTACGAAAAAAACGTCAAATGTTTATCAAGCAGATGCTCGTCACACCTACATATACTATAATCAAGGTTGGGATCTTGATATACGCAGCTGACCCATTAATTACTTACATATGTCAGTATAAACTAAGGATTGTTTAATGAGGAAAAGGCAATGCATCCAGTAGACCGGTGACGTTCTTAATTGGAACTCATCACGTGCTGGCCACCTATCGGGACCACTGCATGTGCCTATTCAAACAACTTGTGCATGACGGGCTAACGATTTACGTGGATAAATCTAATGCATGCTCTACGGTGCGATCGTTCAGAAAACTAATATAACTTTGTTTTAATAGTAACTTTCGTGATTTCTGTTCGATACTCGTTAGCATGCTCAATTTCCGTTGTTTAAAATATAGTTAATCTGTGTTTTACAGGCACTAAATACGGACCGCAATTTGGCAGGACTACACTTCTTGTTGCCTAGATCCTCGCGGAATTGAAAAATTAATTGTGGATGGAACGAATAATGCAATATTAAGATTATTCCCAAAGCGTCTCTATTAACATGTTAATTTTAGTTCACGAACAAATTATGTTTCATTCTACAGTTCTGAGCAATATCGATTTCTTGAAATTGCTTCCAAATAGGGAATTATAATAGTTAAAAGTGATTTTTTTGCATGTATGGTCTTTTAAAATTTCTAGTTGTAGCTAACATAGTTTAAATCAATTCAAAGTTAGACCCTCTTTACATTTGGAAGGCATCAGCTTTAAACTGCCTAAGATGTACAGATCTTATGGTCTGGCAGATGTTCCTTTAACTCCGAAAACATCAATGTTCTTCCTGTAATTTTTTTTATAATTTTGAATATTTACATGCTGTTACTTGCGGAGAACTAACATATATTAATATAGCGCATGACTCACCTAGTAGACATTAAGTTCAAACAATTATGCTTCAAATAAGAAAAACACTTATTTTCCGATATGTATTTAAATACTACATTTAACATTACACAAAGGTGCTTACGCTCCAACGTATCAACTGATTTTCTGGAGAAATAATGCAAACAATCAATTTCGTTCAAATAGACAAAGCAGTCAACAGAATATTTACACAGAATATATATATCAGTCCAAAATATTCAAATAGGTAGAAGCTAACTAAGCATAGTATTGCACAACGCTTGGGAAGCCCAGTGGCTTTGCCAGTGCACAAACAATTAGCTTCTGTTTGTAAAATGTTCGACAGGGTCTATTTATTCAAATCTTTTCTAAATAGAAAAGCATACTGACATGCCTAGCCTTAATTAACTTCGAAATGCGCCTTATTGGCATTTCGCAACTTTCAAAGGACAAAACCTATATAGTTACAGATGTACCTGTCATATCTATCATATCTTGCACCACCTGAGTTGTTTTACACACACAACACACACACACACACACACATATATATATATATATATATATATATATATATATATAAGCTATTTTACTCCTATTGATGATTTTCTAGAAAGCATAAAAAACATTTGTTCATTAAACTACACCTTTTCCTTGTGCTGAAATTTTGATTTCGGACTTCCTGTCTGAAACTGCTGGCTTTTTAAAATTATATTCAAATATTGTTGTTAAAATAGACTGTCTTTGTGCTCCATTTATCTTTAGTATCTTTTAAATCAACCACAAAATATGAAAATATCGCTCTTCCAGATTTGCGTATTTTAATATAAACATTACATAGGCATATAATTTAGAGCTTTAGGCATCTAGCACTGAATGATTCAGAATAGTTAAAATCTTTATGGAAGAATGAAAAAGGATTTTTAAATGGATATTTTCGAGTGCACAAAGACATCTGTATGTTAATTTTGCGCATGTGTGATAGCCAGATGACATTTTGCGTCAAATATCTCTCAGATTTTATTAAAGTTAGAGTTATTTTTTGCGGCCCACCATAATAAAAATTCGTCACACCGGTGTAAGATTTGTGGTGACTTTGAAAAAATGATTCCCATACTTCCTATCGTCTGAATGCTTAAAAAAGAGTGAACGGAAATTTTGTTTACGGCCACTAGGTCCTCTGATCGGAATAGATCGGAATGATGGCTTTTGCAGTTTGTTAGATAAGGCCAATAATTGAAAAAAAATTGAATCTTATTCATTTTTTTAAATGTGAAATTATAAATCTGGGTGAATCCTACTGGGGAATGTTATCCTTCAACGGCAAGTAGAGCTGCGTATACGAATTTTCTAGAATGCTTGTTTATAATGACACTAAATTTAGCGGTGATTCTGAGATATCGAACTGCGAAAATGAGCGTTTTTTATTTTCTCAGTTTATATAAATAATGGTTTATCGATTTGGCTGAACTTTTTGGATTTTAAAATTAACCAAATTGATAACTCTCATGGTAATAATCTTAGTGGTATTAACCTGTCTGAGGAGATTCCTTTTATCACAACTATTAAATCAACTAACTGACTACTTTAATATTTGGCATCGCATTTCCTCTACTGTTCTGGAGCATTGATTTTTAATCGAGCCTGAATACATAATTCTATCATTCTTCCTATTCTGAATAAATTATAACCGCTAAGCAAAAGTAAATTGTTCTGAATCTTCAATCGTTCTTCTTGTTTTTAGAAAAAGAATCGAAAGAAAACCAACCGAATTGTCTGATCTTACATAGTTGATAAATTTGTTAAAATCAGTCTAACTTTTGCTGATTTAGGTGAACAGAAGCTACGAGGTTTATGCGTTACTAAATCATGATTTTCTGATAGATTTTAAACCAGCCATCGTAGAAATAACTGCACACGCAGATATGAGCTCACGAAATTTAAGTTTCGCTCGGACACTTCGTCAACCCCTCTTTTAGTTGATAGCGGTTTGTGGGTTGCTATCACGTTTCTAGATACATTTAAAAAATGATATAATAGTATAGGTGGCCAAAATTAAAGAAGGAGAAAGAGTACTTTTAAATGAAGTGCAAAGTTTACTTTCGTGAAATGTATTTTCATTAATTTTATGCACCGATGCTAAAAACAGACAAGCTTCTCAAAACAAAATGTACTTTCCAGGAGAAGTGAACGCAGTCAAAGTAGCGTTACTTTTGCACAGCCTGTCGAAAACAGGATAGGAAAGGTATGATGTTAAAAAATTGATGCATGGAGAGCAAACGCAATAGATATAATATTGGATACGCGTAGGAATATCCACTCAGTATTTGTCTACCTTCGTGCGGAAAGGCCGTACACTCTATTTGTTTACAATTTGTAAAATTATTTTGTATCACTTCGTAACTTTAGACTTCCTAATATATCAATTTTGAGACCTTTAATTTCTCGCAGTATCGTAGCTGCTATAATTATCTATCGTTTGAGCATCGAAACCAGTCAGCATTTGTTAGAACCGCGTCTATTGTAGTAAAGAAAACGCAATACTCAACGCCTCGTTAATGGCTCTCACAAAAACGTATGATTTTAACAATTTAGGTTTGTAAACATTATTAAAACTGTGTCTAAATTACTATACTATATCGATTGCAAACATATTAGTTAGATGAAATAACAGACTGGCAAACCTTAGCATTTCTGGTGGAGCAAAATGTTCAAGTAGAGAACCGAATTTATTTTAGTTTATACATGTTTGTCACTAGCCAATTAGTTGGATATATTTTCAATCGAATAACCGGAAGAATAAGATGATTTAACTAAACTTAAGTTAACGTCTAATTAATTGGCTCTGTATTAGGATCGAGATTGACTAAAATAGTTCACAATTCAATCAACGTTGTGGGAATAAATGCTGTATTATAATAATTAAAATCAATGAAAGCTGATTCATTATCATCGCCTTTAACGTAAATGATACCGTTTATTTTATAATCTGCATCTACAATGATCAAGGTTGCGAACTTGATATAAACACCTGACCCATTAAATACTTATATTTGGTAGTATAAACTAAGAATTGTATGGTTTAGAAAAGGCAATTATTCCAGTAGACCGGTTCGGTTCTTATTGAGAACTCATCATCTGCATCTGTTTGTGTTACTCTCGCCATTACCTATTTAAAATTAATCCAGTCATTTATAAAACTAAACGAATATAAGTTGCGCAGGTGGTGATCACAATTACTATAATCAAATTTGCGATCTCAAAATTAACAACTGATCTATTAAGTAAATATACTTTTCAGTGTAAACTAAGTTGATAAGGCAATTCATCCAGTAGACAAGTTTCGTCCGCGCCAGAATTTGCCGCGAATCTGGTGCTCTAACCACTGAGTCACCCTGCTGCACACAAAACAAAATTTTCAGTTGTATACTAAGTAATGTAGCTTGGTTAATCTTTTCATTTAGGTAGAGCTCATATGGCCTCCATTTAGACACAAAGTTCAAACTAACCATCCACTATCTGTCATTACAAAACAGATACTACGTTACATGGGGAAGTGGTATTGAGATGAACATTTATATAATTAAACGAACATTGGTTGTGCAAGCGGTGATAACCACTACTTTCAACAAGTTTACGATCTTGATATAAACACCTGACCCTTGAAGTACATACATTTGTCAGTATAAACTAAGAATTGTATAGTGCAGAAATGGTAATTCATCCAGTAGACCGGTTTTGTCCTTATTGGGAACTCATTACGTACTGGCCAAAATTGGACGAGAACAGGGCTCGTACCTGGGCAAGTCTGCTTCGGTATCTAGTGCATTAACCACAGAGCTACCTTGATTAACTTTTCAACCTACATTATACACTACTGACAAATGGATGTAAATTATGGTACACGTGTTTATATCAAGATCGCAACCTTGATTAAATTAATATTGTCATTGTCCGGATGATGTTGTGGCATTTTGACGCGTCTGTCATAATTTAAAATAATAATGTGAATTGCACTACTGCTAATGCTGTACTAAATCCACGGTTAAGCAGTTTCGATTGATTAGCCATAAAGCATATTGACGCGAGACTAAAAATCGTTTTTATAGCTTGAACAATTTACTATGTTCTTCTTTAAATTGCATCTAATTATTGCTAAATTAAATAATTTCGTTTTATGCCTTATTCTAGTTTCATTCAATTATTATTCAAAGCAATATCAGTGAGATTATATGTGAAATTGAAATCCGCCTTAATTTTAAAAACACAGCATATATGTTACATTTAATTTGATTTTATTGGTTCACACTTCCGTTATTTTATTTACCGCTTAAACTCTCAATATTCTAAGGCTTAAATCACACGACGTATATATATATATATATATATATATATATATATATATATATATATATATATATATATAAAACAAAATTTGCATTTTTCTAAAAGCGTTACGACATTACTTTTTGAAATGCATAAGCCGATAATGGAAAAATTTTACACTTTCCGTATAATTCGTAGATTAAATGGAGATTTGTGTTGAAAGACTATATACATCACAAGTCAATTGTACTCGTTTTTGAAGAATGGTTAGCTTTCATTTATTTGTGGTTTGCATTGCTTGTTCTTATACATTACTGGACTCATTTGTCTAATATTCCAATTTACAGTAAAATTGCTAAATTTAAATGAATTCTGGTTGAATACGCGGCGATAAAAAATAATTGGATCAAGGTTTCGATTTTGATATAAAGACCTGATCCATTACGTACATAATTTTGTTAGTATGAAATAAGCGTTGGATAATGGAGGAAACGCGATTCATTTCGGAGATACAGTGGTTAAAACAACAGATTCAAAAACAGATATGCTAAAGTTTGAACCCTGTCTGCGGCAAATTCTGGACACTGCGTGATGAGTTCCCAATGAGGACAAACCCGACCAACTGGATAAATTGCCTTTTCTACATTACACAACGCTTAATTTATAATGACGAATATAAGTAAATAATAGGACAGCTGCTTGTATCATGATTACATCCTTGATTTAATTTATAGTAACCTTACTAGTTTATTCGTTGAGATTTGTATCAGGCTGACTTCTTCAGAAACGCTCACTTTGTGGTACAAAAACAGCCGAAAGTGGCGACCTAAACTAGCATAGACTCGATATTGATATGTCGTTAATCAGTATGACTACATTCGGGTACAGTATATATCAATGTGCATATAGCTGCTTTATTATAAGCTCTGTACTTATTTGGTTATGTAACAAATTATAAGTCTTATTTGCTTACCCCTAATGGTGCTTTAACGGCATGAATGTCAGCTCCGAGCTACTGTGTATATTCTCCTTTATGGATTTTCACTTCATAAATTGCTATGTGAACGATACAGATAAACAAGTGATACTTTTGTCATCTGCTTTAACAAAAATTTCTAATGAACTTCTAAACATCAACATTTTGTGAGCTGATCTCACTTATTTTGTTTTAACCAAAATAGTTAAACTAATAGTAACTCGAGTTGAAAAGTTTTCAAACACAGATGAACTTTTAAAGTCATACTTATTTGAGAGAGGAATGTTTATGATGTGGACTATACATTAGAGCATAACTAACATGTTTGCGTGAACGCGATATTCCATAAATACTTATAAGGAAACGTGTAATTTGTATCATAACTATATACCTACTGGCTTATTTTGCAGCAAAAACATTTATATAAATATACAGGTATCTGAAAATAATGATGCTGATATAAAGTTTTCATATCAATTTATAAGGAAAACGGTTTCCAAGACAGATTACAGTAATTGTCAAAATATTCCAGAAAAAAACTAGTTATGGTGATTTTATTGAAAATATTTCGTTTGTGTGGAAAACGATTTCTACGACTCACCTTGATATGTTTTAAAAAAACAGGTCTTGACTATTGCGGGTCGATTATGTGCAATTGTAGGTCATTAAAATCTTGATTTATTTACATGTCCCGATGCACGGTATGTCAATTTCAATAATTGATGGGATTTTACTGGTCCTGTCAATTTGAAGACTTCCACGCGTACACTTTCCATTGAAAAATTTGTAGTATCTAATTTTGTCGGTGTGTTTCGGACGTTTAGGATATAATATCTCCACCCATCTTCAGAGGTTTCATACATAGCTCACAGCACAATTAAACCACATTTTGTCAAATGCGGTATCCTCATTCGAACCATATTATTTTATTTTTATTTTTCACTTAATAATGATTTGGTATGTCCGAATATCTGTTCTACAATAGCTACTCACCTATACACAGCGGAATTCGCGAAAATATTTAACCTTATATATATATATATATATATATATATATATATATATATATACATATATATATTTATATATATATCCATTGCCTTCGAATATTACAGTATGTTTCTAACTAGGAATGTGGTTTTCTTCCTAATTAGATATATATATATATATATATATATATATATATATATATATATATATATATAGCTATATCTCCTGTAAAATTTTCTGGAATAATAGGCGGTCAAATGTTGTTCTAATTATCATCTTTTTTGTTATTAAGCCTATACTCAAATCTATAGTGTTAGTAGTTTTTACAGGCTCCGCATAGTTTATA
The DNA here is from genome assembly GCA_029291075.1 of Eudiplozoon nipponicum. Lineage (NCBI taxonomy): Eukaryota > Metazoa > Platyhelminthes > Monogenea > Mazocraeidea > Diplozoidae > Eudiplozoon > Eudiplozoon nipponicum. The sequence continues at coordinate 56,305 of JAQBSW010000245.1, forward strand.
TATGGTGAATAGGCATTGAAGTCGTATTGTGGAATAATTCATATAAATATAATCTCATTACTGCTTGAATACACGTCTGTATAGGAGATTAAACGTCCACCTGCCCCACATGTCTTGAATAAATATACAGTTGGTTTAGGACGTGTGTTCGGCTCTTGCTGATGAGTCGCCAGTAAGTACGAAACACATGTGTACACAAGATTATTAATGTGCCTGGTCTTTTTTATGTAATTTCTTACTGGATACGAAATACCCAGTAGAACATTTGCATATATATTAGGTCACCGCAACGATCATTATGTGTGTGAGAGAGAGAGATAGGGGGAGACAGAAAATGAATGAATAGAGATATAAAGAGCGAAATGTTGAGTCAGACAATAAATATGAAGCCTACAATAACGAATCACCACTATAAACCTAAGCAAATAATTCTTCTGGTATTCTATCTATGGACACTCGGTAGTCACTCCATCACACGACCGTACATAATCCTACTATCATTATCTTTATCTTGATATATTTCCGTTGTCCAGTCCGATGGCCATTGTTGACAAATATTAAATTTTATATGAAGAAATATTTATATTTAAATACATAATTATTTCATATATAATAATAGATATCTCTAATCTTTATTACTATGTGTACTTAACCACATCTTATATAAATATATAAATATCCATCCATATATGAGTGCAAAACGTAAATATTTATGAGTATATAAATAGACATATGACTAAAAAATATGAGTTCCTAACTTCAAATGCATACGATTCAGAATGGATAAATTATATCTACCAAATACATACATACAATTTACAAATATCCATGTATATATACGTCGTAAACCATAAATATGTATGTCTATAAATATAGACACATATGTGGCAATGTTACATCTCAACATAAATTGCATATGATTCACCATGAATTTGTAGTATATTAGCCGAATACACATATTTATATCCATATATATACATATATATATATATATATATATATATATATATATATATATATACTAACGAATGCAGAATAATGGCTGTAGATACTGGTAGAAATAAGACTTATTAATAAATGTCATTCCATGGAGTACTTTGTTTTGTTCTTGTATTTTAAACAATGGTGAAAATGGCAACGATATATATATATATATATATATATATATATATATATATATATATATATATACGAGTCAACACCATGTATAATATTCTTGTCTAAATAAACATATTAGCAACCATGTAAGAACTTCCAAATTCAGAGTACGCGATTCCCACTGGGTGTAGTATTTAGCCAAACAAATATTTATTTGTATTCATATCTTATATGAAGTTGTAAATATAAATTTGTATATACAATTGGAATAGCAACTGGGCTGAATCCTTTAAATTTTTCTAAGTGTCATTGTTCCGTTTATTGTATCTTTTTTCGTGTTCGGGGTCTCTTAATCGGATTTATTTTTAACTCTGTTTAATTAAATTTAAGTCTTATTCCATTCGAAAAGGGTTCATTTAATATATGGCCTAACGGTTTTTCTACAGATGCTACATTCATGACGTCCATTCCCGATTTTATTTTTCAATTAACCCGGTTAATCTCTTCCGATTACATAACATAATTACTTTACAGTTTTCAAAATCTATCTGATGTTCCGTCTTTATTAGGAGCCTAGCAAAAATCTGATCTCTGTATGTGGCCATATTTGTATGCCGTTTTATTTTTTTCTGTACATACCTGACTTTGCATACTTCACAAGGTATCCCATAAATCACTCGTTTTGAGAGTGTCTATCTATTCTTATTGATTTGGTAGCTTATTAGTTAGTGATTGCCTTAATATAGTTCTGATGGTTTATGTCGTTGCTACTGTACAAATTTGTATACCCAATTTTGAATCCTGTATTACTTGAATCCTTCGCTTTTCTAATTCTCTTACCTTCTTTGCCTTATTTATTTTCCAATTAAAACTTAATAACGATTCATTTGTTATCCACTTAATTAATTTTGTCGGATAAATATTTATCCTGAACAATTCCTCTATTTTCATCAGTTCGTTGTCTCTATATTTTATATTAGCTGTTTTAAAACTTCGAATGCCTATCGTCATTACATACAACTGAATAGCGAAGAAATTCAGTAGAATACCCGGGTAAGTATCTTTATTATAAATATATTTTTCTAACGTAAACCCAATCCATTTTAATTTTATATCTAGAAATGATTATTATTCTCTTCTTCCTTTTACCAACCTAAATTTAAACTCTCCTAACTGATTAGCTAAATTCAGAAAGTTATCTTACTCATTATCCAAATAATTCCTAATTATAAACGTATCATCTAACAATCTCAAAAACAAGTTCAGCTAGAGAGTTGATTTCAACAACAGATAATTTTCAAAACAATGCATTAAAATGTTATCGACTGGAATCGACCGTGGTTGTCCCATTGGAACAACTTTGACTTGTTTATAGAATTACTTTCTGAACATAAAGTAGGAAGAGGACATAAAAATATTTAATATTTCCATAATACTTCTTAACGTTGTTTTGCCATCTTCTAATATATCTAGATATATCGTTAAACAACGCTTAACACATTCTAGTGTGGTTTGCTTGGAGATGTTTATATACATCGGTACCATGCCTAGGCTTGCCAGTTTGTCATTTTTTAATAATTTATATTCAATGAGTTGGTACGTGTCCTTTAATATATAATCTAAAAAAATTCGAGTATTGTCTTATTCTGTGGCACAGTAATTTTTACATTATATAAGTTTGTGAATTCTGCAAAATTCACATTTAGCCTAAGTAGATTACCCTTTTTTATAAATCTTTAATATTCTCTAAGAGGGATTGTATCCCTTTTTATTAGTAGGTATTCAAGCACAGAATCTAATTTCACAGATTCAATCTTTGGATTGATTAAGTTCTTTCCTACCTCTTGAAACGTATCTGTAAATTTCATATATATTTTATTATAAACCACTTCATTATTTATTTGCACATGCATGGCATCATTATAAAACGGCTGGTTCATCAGCACAGTTTTTCCACATTTGCCCGCTTTAAGACATTTCATTTTGTTTATTAAAAAACATGCACCGAGACTTTTTAGTTCTTAATTAGGCATTGACTTATATTCTCTCTATGCCCTAGCATCTATTTGGCTACATTTACTTCGAATTAAGTGGACAATTTAGTAATCTTAACTGCCTCTTTTATAATCTCATTCCTCGGCATGTATTCAAAATGAATTTAAGTGTTAAACTTAAGGCTAAGTATTTTCAACTCATTATAATTGAGATCGATTGGCGATAAATTGACAATTCGTATAGATATGGCATAATCATTTGAAATGATTCTCGGAAGCCTATATAATCCCAAGTTTTCTAATTTCTTGTCTTGTCCCTTCTGATCTTTTTAATTACTTTATTACTAGCCTTGCCAGTGAACTCTTCTATATATTTGAAGTCTATGTATATAATCTTAAGAAAACAAAGGATCTTATTTTAGTCTTTACGCTAATTAGTTCATATTTCTGTCTTTCTTGTTTTTTTATCTACTAATTAAATTTTTTTTAAATTAATGTTTCAGAAAATCTCCTTATTTATCTAGCTAGAACCGGTAATCTAAAACATTAATTTTTAAAACTTTTGTAGAGAACGAGGTATTCTTTGCTAGGCTCAAAAATTGTTTTTATTCTTGAATTAAATTGGTTGAACGGGTTTTTGCCTGTCCGGTGAATGATGCATAAAATTGCGTAGCGCTATCAAAACATTTTTTAATATTGCTTTTGACTATTGTGTGTCCATGATACGCACTTGTAGGTCGGTTAAATTTTGATTCGTGTACCTTTACAGATGCACAATTCGTCGGACACTGTGATTGATTGTTTATCACTGGCCTCGCCATTCCCAAGCCTTCCGCACGAGTGTTGTTCATTAAAAAGGTTATTGTGTTAAGTTTTTCGAGTTTTCTTAAATGTTTTTATTTCGGTTTTTGGTATCGTATGGAACATATTCTAAAGTTTTACTCAAAATTTTAAAAAATTACAAAAATTATCGCAAAGAACTGAACAAAAATGGCCTTCAAAATAAGACCCATAGACATATCTAAGCAGAACATATTATTTAATCTTACAATAACTGATTACGCGGGTGGTGGTAACAATTCTTTAAATCAAGTTTGCGAGCTTGAAGTAAACACACATCCCATTGTGTTTCACTAGTCGTTAAACAACATAACAAAACTACCGCCAGCCGCAACGCACTGACGCGTTTCGACCTTCCATGATCATGATCAGAGTACGACAGCAAACTGACTATCGAGGATCAAACTGGTTAAATACAATGGGATAAGTGTTTACTTCAAGCTCGCAAACTTGATTTAAAGAATATTTATTAATCAACAATTTTAGTTGGCCTCAATGTTTAACTTGTGCGTTATATTGTAAACACTCGTGCGTCCTAAAATTCAACCATATACGTCCACTTACATATTCTATGAAGCTAAACTGCGTAAATTTGGGAAATTGCCAATAAAGCTGAATAACGGTGATATCCAATTATGATTTTGCTTATTGTCTCATCGGAATAATGCCTAAAACTTAAATTCATTATTAAATAATCACGATTATATAAAGATAACTATGCTGACTTGTTTAAAAATAGTATATATATATATATATATATATATATATATATATATATATATATATATATATATATATCAACGTGATATTCTTATCGACTGGCCAAGAATAACAAAATTCAACAACAATCTACTAGCATCCAGCCAAGAACAAACAGGCCCTCGACTAGAATCAACAAACGTACAATCGGATTGGCAACAAACTGAAGTGGAAATAACAGAGGCGCATACGATGACAGAAGTCTCCAAACAATGTGAGCGTTTAACACTGCAATCAACACTGGCGTTGTTACCACGTGAAAACTTTGCGCAACGAGGTGAAACGATCAACTATACTGGGAAACATAGCACTTGTATATGTAACAGTGAACAATGCGCACAAATGGTTAATTCTCAAGCTATCGAAACAATAATGACAAGATCTCAGACATGACTTCGCAATACTGTGAGAATGACCTTTACATGCAAACACGCATACACACTCACCAACTAGTCAAAAGAAGAAACAGCAGTAAAAATGAATTTAAACAATAATTGATTGCGCGGGTGGTGGTAACAATTCTTTAAATCAAGTTTGCGAGCTTGAAGTAAACACCAATCCCATTGTATTTAACCAGTCGTCGAACAACATAACAAAACTACCGCCAGTCGCAACGCACTGACGCGTTTCGACCTTCCATGATCATCATCAGAGTACGACGGCAAACTGACTATCGAGGATCAAACCGCATTTCATATATATGGAAAGCAAAATTAGATATGCGGCTCTCCCTCTAGCAGTCTCGCATACATTGAACTTGACTGGAAATGTCGGCTGCACAATTTCTATGCAGTCACGAACATTAACTGTTTGCAGCTTTCGCCTACATATACATATATAGATCAATACAATTATAACAATCAATTGACTTGCGCGGGTGGTGGTAACAATTCTTTAAATCAAGTTTGCGAGCTTGAAGTAAACACCAATCGAAACGCGTCAGTGCGTTGTGGCTGGCGGTAGTTTTGTTATGTTGTTCGACGACTGGTTAAATACAATGGGATTGGTATTTACTTCAAGCTCGCAAACTTGATTTAAAGAATTGTTACCACCACCCGTGCAATCAATTATTGTTAAATTATATACTGAATTTACTAAGAAATTCTTCTGTATGTACATAGCTATCACAAACTGAAAATATATCAAAACAATAACGGTTGCATATTTTTACTTCGCTCAATGTATACATAAATATATCGACCGTGATAGGAGCCGAATTCGAAAATTTCCCTAGACCATCTTTTTGTCTATGTAGCTGATTATTGAAAATGAAAGGTTTATCTGAATACCAGATGTATTATAAAACACAATAAATGCTTATTTGAGCATATAACCAGCTTGTGTGCGCTAAAAAATTTTGGTGTTACACATACGTCTGTAATAAAAATTGCTTGTCCTGTGATAATAACGACATATCAATGAAACCATTTTTAACTTGTCTAAGGCTAGCTGTGCGGTTGTCCTTCTTTATTTGTAAGTGACCACCATAACCATTTGTCGTCCAGAAGTTTAAAAATTATTCATTTTATTCAGATCAAGGTTGCGATCTTTGTTTAAGCATCAATCGTATATATATATATATATATATATATATATATATATATATATATATATATATAAAAATATATATATATAGCGTTTTCTAAATATTTAATTATGAATCATCCAGAAGATCATTTTTGAATTTATTGGGAACTGATTAGGTTATGTCCAGAATTTTACCGTGGACATGGCTCGTACCTTGAAACGTCTACTTCGGAGTCTGTGATTCTAGCCATTGAGTGATCCTACCGCATGCTATACTCAATTTTCAGGTTTATACGAACTTATGTTATTTGGTTAGCCTTTCTTTGAGGTGGAGCCTATATAAAATCTCTTTCCAGCTAAAGTTCCAGCAAGTCACGCTATTCGGGGAAGCGGTTTTAAAAGGAAAGTTTATTTATCAAAGAATCATTGGTTCTGCGGGCAGTGATAATAATTATGTAAACCAAGGTTACCTGTCTTCGTCCACTGGCATTACCCTGGGGCTTTCAAAGGCCCATGCGATGCGGTCTAAATTGTTCACTTTGTTTAGCTTTCTGGACTAATAAATTAATATTTATCCCCTGTTTTCTATTAATGACGACTGCTTTTTTCTATTCAATTAAATTAACTTATGCGTTTTATTTCTCTAGTAAATGATCTTACGCGCTACTTTAAAATATACATCGTGTGTTTTAAATTTTAAATCTGAGTTTTATATTAGCTAGGGAGCTGGTATCCAGATTTTTAACGGAAATTGTTGCAGAACACAATATTTCCCACGCTCTTTTGCGACGAAGCTGAACAACGAAGGCTTACTGTATAAAAGAGGAATATCGTGATCAATCTGAGGTTTTGAATAAACTCCGTTTGTTAGAAAAAAATAATTTGCCTATTTCTCGTCATAGTGCTGAATTAAATATGAATCGCGGATCTACTGCGAGATTTATCATTCCCTAAATAATAAGCCGCTCAACCCGAACAAGTTTGTTATTAATTTTTGGAGCTGGTGTCTGACGTATTTACAGAGCGGGGTTCTCGCATGTTCAAAAAGATTTTGCGTTCCTCGTAAAGAAAACCGTTTTGATACCGAAGACCAATTTCAATCACTATTCAAACTAATTAATAATGAATATAAATAACAGAGAAAATGATTCAAGGTGAACCTTGACGTTATTTGAAACCAATGTCAAAATTGGTCACAATCAACGAAATCCCTTTTAAGTAATGCTTACATGACAGTTTCATGAGAATTAGACAGCGATCATAATTGTTTTATTCATTCACCAGACAGTGGGCCTGGATTTATCTTATGGATCGCGATACCAAACGACGAACATAAACAACCGAGGCCTGTTGGAACACAGGCACTTAAATTGCATGCTTTACTTAAGACGAACATACATGATATTCAATTGTGTATTGGGTGTTGCGCAACTAGTGACAAATTGATTAAAATATAACCAGAAGAATAAACCATAGACAGCATGATTGGAGCGTATAATTTCATGTGCACATTTGTTTCGTGCTTACTGCTGACTCATCAGTAGGAGCCGGTATTGCGCCTATTACCACTTATGTATTTCTGTATGGAATGTAGGAAAATTGGACAGTACAATTTCCTATACGATGGTGTAAACCTGCAGTAGTGAGGCTAATTTCATATAAAGTCTTCGACAATGTGACTTCAAAGCCAACTCACTATACATACTATGTGTACCGATCCAATAAAGGATACCAACACTATGGATTTTGTGTCAGTATCTCATACTAACACTATGGTTACCGAGTCGGTTCATGGTATCAACCCAATGCATGCCAAGGCTCACCAAAACTGCGAATTAAAATTATTTCTGAACACCTGTTACTTCAGCAAATCGATAAACTATGGCCTTTAAAAAACTTCCTTTGATAGCAAACACGCTAAAGATAAATTAACTGAAGTATTGTGTAAACTATTTAACCGGTGAGAAACTTCTTATCTGAATACACATTGAAAGACTCGTTTGATTTCCATAAAAAATCTTAGGCAAAGGGAACCTTCAAAGTCTCCGGAAGTGTGTATTTTTAAGTTCGTTAATTATTTCACAATGAAATTGTAAATGAAACTATTGAGTTTGTGTGTTTGAATTTCCGGGGAAATTTTGCATATTTTAAACTAAGGGAGTTGTGTTTCGAAAGATAACTTTATTTTTGTTTTACAGACAGTCAATTCATTTTCAATAATCGGCTCTTTGTCCGATTTTTCTGACAAGTTTATGTGCACGTTTCAGAACAATAGCTTTTAACTATTGCGTGAAGTTATTTTGATGACTCACTTTGGTCAGTGATAGCCGAGTGCATGCTGACGAACTGCTGAGAAAATTCACGAAATGTCATCTGAATGTTCGATCTGCAATGGAAGTCTAAGAGCGTAGAACTCAAGGCGCACTGTGCAGAGCCGTAAAAGGGCAGTGACAGGAAAATATTTATACTTGGACAGCTACATACCCTAGAGATGAGAAAATGCCTCGGCTAATATATTTTGCAATTAGGCATCGCATATTTGTTCGCCTAACTATTTTCAGGTGTGCGTTGTACCCTCATCATTAACAATTATCCACTAAAATTTTTTTAAATAATAAAACCCCGTTTATATGTTAGTACAGTTCAGGGTAACCGGTGCTTTTTCACATACAACACCAAAGTAAAGTGGCAATTACCCGCATATGAGTCTGTTTCGATTCCGCTTTAGCGTTTACCTATTTTGTAGCTGACTCAGTTTTTACAACATCCACCACAAAACCTCCTCTACGTAGTGTGAAAAACAAAACTCCACTAAAATCTGCATCTAACGCTATTTAAATTTGAAATTGTTCCTGAGGGCAAACAAATTTATGCTGATATTTCTTGAATGGTTATGCAGTGCGAGCTTTAAATGTTGAATCTCCGCGATTTGTGTACGCGGGTTGTCGCTTTGCTCTAGCCGTTTCGCAAAAATTCTATTAATCCCCATCTCAAAGCACGCATCGAGCTTTTCTTCTTATTGGCTGGGTACGGACTTGTCCTTTTCTTCCGAAGGCTTCAACATCATTCAAAATAAACACTGGAAATGTGTTACGATCTTATCTTTGTTGCCAGTCAACGAAACTGTAAGTGCAAAGCAACAACCCGCGAACGCAAATCGCGCAGATTCAACAAACGTAGGCAGATGCGGTAGAAGATTGAAATTACGCATTTTGGAGCACATGAAATTGTTTTTGTTGATGCGTGTACGTTTATAACTAAAACACGTTTTGTCCTGAGAAGAATGCGTCATACAAACAAGGAGCTTTTTAATTTTAATACGAGAAATAGAAGTAAAAGCGAGTCAGATTTGTTACCACTAGCAAAATCAATTGAAAACCCAGAATGTATATAAATGAATGATTGTAGAGCGATGTTTAATATTCACGAAATAAATGGTCTTTATCCACTTTGTTATCAATGTGTTGTTTCTTCCTAATTAGAAATATACTGTTTAATATTCAAGGCAATGGGCGTAAGTACAATAAATAAATAATATAAATAAATATATATATATATATATAGTATATATATATATATATAAACTAAAATTCTACAGCATTGCATTCAACATTCTTGAATTCGACCGGTTTAATTTTTTATTTTGTACTCATCAAATACGCTCCTGCATTTCTGTGGCCCGGACTCGAACTGAGGCGCATTTTCTTCAGAGTCCTGCATCTAATCAATTACGGCATTCGAGCCCCGTAATGCACAAAAAAATTTCCGGTTTTTATTAAAACTCACCTTTTCGTTAGATCATTCTTTCAGTTAGATTCTCTGAGCATCGTTTTTGACTCAAGTTTCAATCAAGCCACGCAGGGTAGATAACCTGTGATTTCAAAAATGAACAAAGTGTTTTAAATTTATTTTGATTCGAATGCCTTCACTTTTCCTATTCTTGAATTTTTAAACATGGAAACTTATTTCGAATTTAAAGAAGGCTTATTTTGTTGTAACCTTAACTTTTTGAGATACATAATGTTTAGTTCCTTGCATAAGGGAGATGTGAATTTGCGTGTATTTTTCTTTCGGACAGTGCTGTGTCTATGAATGTGCTGTCCAGCCCATGTCTGCTCTAGGCATAGTTCTTTTTTTAGATTTCAATCGTCATTCATCAAAAGCTGTGTGTCAAGCATGCTTTTTGTTTCTCCATCTTTCTTTGTGATCTTAAAAGTGTCATCAAGATAGCTTAAATATGTAGGGCTGGAGTTTTGGACAGGTTGTTGTAGTTTTAAAGTTTCAAGATGGAATATTTAGGAATCGGCTAGTCTACTCCCTACCCAACTGCTCATCGTCACTCCTACGACTTGCATGAAGTATTGACCATTTAGAGTGAATTAACTATCGTTAGTTCACTCATTGGGGCAATTTTTATATGTTTTTCTGGTTTGGGGAATAATGAATGGTTGGTATCAATGAATGCAATGGTTTTGTCCATAGGAATGCTTGTAAACAGATTTTTGACATTGAATGAAATTATTTTCTTTATCGTCACGTCTTATGATTTCACTTCATTAATAAAATAAACATAATGTCGCTAATACATAATTTATTTTGAAATTACAATTTATACTGCTTGAACGATGGTTTTAAGTTCTTGCACAAGATTTTGTTATGAATTGTTTAAAATTTACATAATACGTATTAATGAGGACAAGTTGCTCGTGTCAACGACCGTTTGTACCTCACGCATACTTTACGGTGTGGCTGTGCTTGTGCGGACTGGTTTTTCTTGCTTTAGACGACGTCTGGTGATGTTAAATACTTTAGAATTCGCATATTCGCTTCTTTGTTGTATTTTTTTAGAAATTTTTTTAACCTCACGCCATGCTGAATCCTCGAGAGTAACCTGATCTGACTTTATTGTCTTGGCACGGGTCGAACTTTTGTTCGGCATTGGCAACATGACTCATTTATTATATGTAACCACTGGTATTTGAGAGAGAGAAATGCTTGATTATTTGTCTGGCTTTGTTAATCTAACCGCGTTGTTGTGTCTTAACTGTTTTATTTTGTTTACTGCGGCTGACTCCTTTTGGAGGATAAGCCGGCTCCAATGATATTCATGGAGTTTCTTGGGAATTTGGTACAAGTGGTGTCCCCTCACCACTCGGCTTTTTGATCGAGGACGCACCTCTAGCCTTTGCACATCCAAGCGCAGTCTGCAAGGCAGCAGTAAGTTGCATGGTTGCCGGTGGCTGTTGAGAGCTCATTCGCCATTCAGAAGTACGGGGTACTGTCCAGGAGTCCATGTAATCCTGTGGCTGTTGAACCCTTTTGTGGCGGGGAACACACGCCGAGTCATGGTGCCGTCGTCGGGCTCATGTGGTATTTATAGGAGATCCGATTGCCGGTCGGAAATCCACCACGCCCTGGTGACACCACCGCCATAGCCCCGTTAGCCCATGTACGATCGACCATCGAGACATGGTTGACACCGTCGTACCACGTTGAGGAGGGGATGGACTTTACGACGGTTGTGTCTTAACTACTCAAATTATATGTACTTCCGCTTCATAACACGTTATTGTTCGTATCTAACCTTAAAACGCTTGTCGACAACGCTTAGGTCGGTAATAAGTATGTGCAAAATTGACCTTCATTTGAAATTCCTGATATAAAATAATCAAATTGTACAGCAGCGACTGATCAAATAACTAATACACAACGGATATTGTTTATTCAACAAAACGCCTGCTAAATATAATTGTAAAGGATAAGCATGATGCAATCAATTAGTTCCAAAATTTTAATGCAGTGCACTTTGTAGGCCAAAATGGCTGATTAACAGAATTTTCAAAAAGGAGTACGTTTCCAGAATGGCTTGACACAATATTAATTTATTTAAATGAAGGTTTCTGATTTGATATAAACACTTATCACACTATCTATGCATCTGTTAGACTAATCTGTGTACTTTACAATGTAGCGAAGGTAATTTACTTAAGTAGACTACTTTCATCCTTATCGGGAACTTCTACAGTGATTTCTAGAATTTTTCCAGGTAGAGGGTTCGAACCGGTGCGCATTTATATCGGAGTCTGTGTCTCTAGCTTCTACAGTGATTTCCAGAATTTTTCCAGGTAGAGGGTTCGAACTGGTGCGCATTTATATCGGAGTTTGTGTCTCTAGCTATGCGCCACCCTGTCACCTACTACACACAGATTTCAGTTATACACCAACCTATTTTTTGATTAGCCCTTCCTTCAGTTGGACTCTATGCATGCCTCTTTTGACCTAAGGTTAAAGCTAACCACCAACAATCTGTCATTATAGTAGCGATCCTACGCTGCATATGGAGAGTGATACTGAATTGAAGATTTATGTAATCAAACAATCACTGATTATGCGGTTGGTCATACCAGTTATTTAAATTAATCTTGTTGGCTTGAGATGAACACCAATTCTATTGTATTAGTCCAGAGTACGAAGGCAAACCGACTAACTGCGCTGTCCATTCTGCTCTAGTTTTATTAATTTTTAATATGCTAATATACACTCCGTTAGAGCCACCGTTTTCCCAAAAATATTTGGTTATATAACATATCCTGAAAATTTGCTTTTTTGTCAGGTAAAATTTGGTTACAGCTGAATTACTTTCCTATATGTCTACGTAACTATATATTAAAAAATTAATATTATTGAAGCATATTTTAAACCATTTTTTTATTATTAAAATGGATTTCTAACAAATATTTTAAAATTTATTTGTGCATATCTACTGATTAGCGAGGATCAAACCGCATTGCATATATATGGAAAGCAAAATTAGGTATTTTGCTCTCACCTCAAGTGCGGTTTGATGCTCAGTCAGTTTGCCGTCGTACTCTGATGATGATCATGGAAGGTAGAAAAGCGTTAATGCGTGCGACTGGCGGTAGTTTTGCTATGTTGTTCAATGACTGGTCAAATACAATGAGGTTGGTCTTTACTTCAAGCTTGCAAACTTGATTTAAAGAATCGTTAACACCACCTGCGCAATCAATTATTGTTTAAACTCCAATCAGTTTGAATTTAACCAGCCGCATGTGCAATAGGATTGGTGTGTGTCACCAGCTTGCATGCTTGATTTCATGAAGTACTCTCTACATTCGTTGTTTGCATTCCCTTTTTAATATATTTACTATTCAATAGCAATATTGATTCTGAAATTCGCCTATTCGTCTCGTAAATCTTTAAATTAGATTTGGAATAAATTTATAGATGATATTCTAAATCACGAGATTTACGTATAATCCTACTGTGCTCATCCGGTGCATCCATTTGTGTGAATCATTTCTACCATTAAACAGCCATCAACGTGAAGGTAGTAGCGAAACTCTCAATCAGTTCTTTATTATGTATTTATTAATCCGACATAACAACAATGCACACAGTTTCTCAGTATTCTTCCAAGTTCAATGTATACGAGACTGCTAGAGGTGAGAGCCGCATATCTAAATTTGATTTCCATATATATTCAATGTGGTTTGATCCTCGCTAGTCAATTTGCCGTCTTACTCTGATGATGATCATGGAAGGCCGAAACGCGTCAGTGCGTTGCAGCTGGCGGTAGTTTTGTTATGTTGTTCGACGACTGGTTAATACAATGGGATGTGTGTTTACTTCAAGCTCGCAAACTTGATTTAAAGAATTCTTTCACTATTTACACATTAAACTAATTAAATGGAGGCACGCATTTTTCTTACTTCAAGTACTTAATTTCCAAAGCAGCGTTTCGTCCAATGTTCTACTTAAGTGATTTTTCCGGATTCTATCTTAATTTGCGCTTGCTGCCACCTGTCAAGTAGCTTGCTGCAAATCAAGATCACCTTTTCGTTGTGCAAATATAATAAAATCCTTATTTATTTCTCGCTTATTTACGGTTTAATTGCTAGGCAAAGGAAAAGAAACATCTGAGCATTCGATTTTTTAACTTAAACGGTAGAAAATCCAATTCATTAAGTACACAGGTTTTGTCCTTACTGGGTACTCAGCAAGTAATTGTCGAAATTGCTATGATTGTAACTCGAACCGTGGCATAAGTGCTTGGCAGTCTTGCACTCATCCACTGCGCCAGCCAAGTCGTTCACTACACGACATTTTGTGTTTGATACAAACTTATGTCTTCTGATCTGTCTTTCCTTAAGATGAAGCTTGTTTTGCATCGCATTGAATCTGAAGTACCAACTGGTTCGTTCACTGGTTGTGCCGTCCAGTAAGTACTTGATGAGTGACCAATAATGTCAAAGCCAAGTATTTTGATGAATTGTGTCATCGTATGCTATGTCTAGTTTATAACTGACAACATGCATATATATATATGTATATATATATATATATATATATATATATATATATATATATATATATATACGTGTATATTCATAAATGTATAAAATTATGTTGATTCATTTTATTTCCACATTTAATATAAAATTCTGTCTTATTGAGCTATTAAGTATTTCTATTTTTGAATTCACACTTAAAAGTCAATTTTTTGTTTCATTCAGTTCCTGTTTAATTAAATTTATCCTGTTTGAGTGTTGGGCTACAACAAAATTTTAATATCGCTTTTGGAATTTCATTTGTTCCAGTGTATGCGTGTCCTTTTGGCTATTCCTCAAACGGGCAATAAATTGTTTTGGCAAACTGTTTTTAATCTAATTTGCTTTTTTAAAAAATTACCTACATGATTATATATATATATATATATATATATATATATATATATATATATATATATATATATATATATATATATATATATATATATATGTAATATACAATTGAATATCTGAAAATAATTTTTTCTAAGTATAAATAATGCATCTCCGCATCATTACCGTTAATTTTTTTAATATTAAAGGTATTATCAGTCCAGCATTTGGTTATCAATAGTACTACTTCATAAAATTAACGATATTTAAGCTGCGCGCAATAAAATTTGTCAATATATTCCAGAAGATAACCGCCGTCTGATTTATGCCATTTTGTATTTTAGCCATTGCTTTGCACAGTTTATAAACACAAAATATGCAACTGAATATTTAGTTCATATATCTATGTGAATATGTATTCGCATGGCATGCGAAACTTCTTGTTGCTTCGACTTATGTTAGTAGAAATGTTCTCTAAATATTGTTGTATTTTGTACCGGCTATAGTGTCAAACTACTTTCACTGTTGGAAATGTCTACGCACATTTACATACATGGTTAGTGAAAATAATTCTGTCAAGTCGGCCGGTACAAAATTTCATTTAAAGAATTTCAATTCAAATGGTTAGAGTTGCATCTGGTTCTTGTGGATATATACTTCTGTTCTATCGGAATTTTTTGTATTTTATTTCTGATCTAAATTTTATCCACGTTAGATTCTGTTGATATTATCGATTGTTGTTAATGTCTTCAGTTTACAAAATCTATAAATTAAAAAGATAATACTAAGAAATAGTTTGCCTACGCAATAACTAATTAGTGTAAATAGGACCACAATGAAGCAAAACAAAAGGTACTCGTGGACCTCGTGCTTACTGGCGACTCATCAGTACGAGCTCGTACTAAGCCCTATACCCACTACATATTTGGTAAAGAAATGTACGGAAGTTTGACAGCACAATCTCTTATACGCATTTTTATTCAAGCAGTAATGGATTTTATGTCGCATAAAGTCTTTGACAATGCAACTTCAAAGTCAACTCATTATAAAAAATATATACCGAGCTTGTAACGGTAAGAAAACAATGGTTTTCTGGATAGGCTAAATGTCAAAAAATATTTATAATTGCTACCTTAAATAATTGATACCCCGTGCAGATCCATACACTCTTGCTTTGATCGACATCAGTGACCACATTTTGTGTAAATCATGATATCATTCAATAAAATATATGGTAGTTATTTATTTTTTTCGGACAGCTATTGTTTATGCAAGATTGTATTATGAATTGCGTACCTAGTAACATGTTAGTTTAAATAGAACCAGAAGGATATACCTAATTCGGGATGAACTAAAGATATACTATCATTTACACGTGCGTTTCGTGCATAATGGCGACTCAACAGTAGGCGATGAAACCACGCCTTATGTGCACTGAACATTGGATCCGGAAATGTGGGAGATACACGAATGTATAAAAAAACAGTACACCTTCGTATAGCAGATTGTCCCGTCCAACTGTCGCAAATTTCTTGATCGAATATATATATATATACATAAAACTTCAAATGGCAGGCCAAACCATTTCCTCCAGTACAATTACAGTGAATTGAAATTACCGGTATGCATAGTCTACTATATGTGGTAGAATTTTAATTGGGGCAAGGAGGGGTGGTGATTGAAATATGTGCGGTATAACTGTTCTGTGGTATACCTCTAAATGGAGTATTTGTCGACAGTCTATGCGCAGGCATGAAACTAACATTTTTGCTGATTTCGCTTATTTTAGACAGATTAAGAAGACGACGGCTACTATTTCCACTTGTTTTGTCTTTGATCGGGTTGACTCATTTTACTTCAATTGGAAAAGATATAGAACCGCATTTCCAATTGAAGTAAAAATGAGTCAACCCGATCAAAGACAAAACAAAATTGGAAATAGTGACAAATCGGATCTTTGTGTAACTGCCCGTGTACAGCTAGTACCCGCGTACGCAAAACGCGGCATTGATAACCTGAATGCTTACACACCGCAAAATATTGAGTTTAAAAAGACGATAGTTTGAATATTTTTTACTACCTTCCCAATCTGTTTCGTGCGATACAGGTGAACGCCCAGCTGGATGGTGTTCAGATTACCGCGCTCCATGCCGCTTGCAGTGCCGGCCAAACGGCTTTGGTTGACGCTCTATTGGGCTTGAATGCAGATTGGTCCATTCGAGACGTGGACGGCAATCAGCCAATTCACGCGGCCGCAGCTGCCCTAAGGGCTGACCAACAAAAATCATCAGTCGATGTTCTGCGTTGCCTCATTCATAGAGTAAGGTTTTATCAACGAATAAAGCAACAACTCAAAGATAAGGCAAGTTCCTTTTTTCTGATTGTTGTGCGCCTTTAAAATGAATTAATATTTCTGTAACAGCTAAAGGATGAGAAGAATTTTATTCATGCCTTTGCTCACAAAGGATTGCTGTGAATTTATTCACATAACCTGGTTCATAATTCTTACGACGTTTTTGTTATGTTAAGAAAACAGATTTGCTTAACTATTTTTGTCGAAGAAAAGTTAAGATCTCTGCAAATTTCTCGCGATTATAAGAATCGATACGTGGTCTTATTAGCAGCATTTACATCATGCCTAACACGTACATGCATGTGTTAGGTATTTTCCATCAAAATCAGTTAAATGTTACGCAAAACACAATATTGTTAGCTAATTCGAAATTCGGTCATCCTGATTCATTAGCATGAATGGTATTAATCACGCGGGTTTGGTTTGTTTTAGCGATTAAAGCGTCTTTTTTTGTTACCGCGTAAAGAAATTATCCTGTTTAGTACTTCCCAAGGTGGACTGGTTGATGGGAGGCCGAATTCCATTGAAAGTCTGTGCTAGGCCCGCTTAAATTATGATTTTGAACCAGCTCCCGTAAATTTGTGCCCATTTATTGTTTCTACGCAATTGTGACGGTTATTTTGTGCATTTTAATTAGCTAAATATTGCGCGCATGCGTAATTGTTGAGGCTTCTTGCAGTGCAATTAACCTTAGTTCGCTGTTGACCTTAGAAATTGGTTGGTAATACATTTCATGTTACCTACTTACTAATTTAGATTTATTATGATTTTGATATCATAATCTTTACTACGTTTTAATTAAATCGTTTTTATACACCAATTGCTCTCAATTTCTATTTTATGCGTATCACTGAAAAGATTTTATATATATCTAAAGCAAATAAACTGGTGGACCATTTAAAAAATAATTTATAATTGAAAAAATAATTTTTTTTTCAATAGTTGTGATTTGATAAAGCATACTAAAAGTGTAAAAAGTCTGACTTTTTGACGTGAATGCTACTTTCTAATTTTATTTCGTTTTTAAATATTCACTATGTGATTAATATGCTGAATGAAATAATAATTCGATGTGATAGAATATGAGAATGAATGCTACTCGTTCGAGACAACACCATCCCTCACCCATTATTTGAATTCAATTAAGAAAGTTGAAAATTTCTAAAATTTGCGAATCTAGTATAAATAGAAAATCATAGTTACATCAGGGGTATCGATATTTTTGTCTTCATCCATGAAATGCACGCTATATCTGTTAAACTAAGTTATAAGATCTATAACATCTGCTGTTCTCTTGACTAACTCGAAAAAGGTTTAATAGTTTTAACAGACAGTCCGTCTAGTAGGTCATGGTTTCTCTTCGCACTGCCTATTTTGGGCTAGGACCTTTTAGTAGGACTTGAGCCTGCGACATACCTCGCAATTATGGGTTAAATTCACAGGCACACTACGGAAAGAATAGTCAAAACACGAATTATGCGAGTTTTAGCATGCAATTTTTGTAGGCCAGAAGAATTACATAACTTTTGTTGTGTATTGATTTCTTAAAATATCTTTTGCGAATGTTAATTTGTTGTCAGTTAATTTGTTTCCTATGCCTGATATATTATTTCTTATATTTCTTATATGTTAATCCCTGGCTAAATAAACAATAAGAAGTTTGTACATTAATTGAATATGAACTGGTGAATTGTTTGTTTGTTTGTGTGTGTGTGTGTGTGTGTGTGTGTGTGCGTTGGTTTGTGTTCCTAAATGTGCATGGTTTGCGCTTTTCGCATTTTAGTGTACAATATATGCGTTTAATCAAACTATATCCCCTTATTTTCCATAAAATGACTATACAAATTAACAGGTATTACAGTCGAGTTCAGTTTAGAAAAAGGCATTTCTTAATTGGGTATTATATACATAATTTATAAAAAAAATATATTTCACTGAAGGTGCCTAAGAAAAAAAAATATATGCGCATTTATATCTTTGACGTAAAACTCCTCAAATATAATGGTGTCCTTTATTAGTATTTGCAGCGGTTTTCAAACATTGTGACCTTTCTAGTCTATTGCTTAAAATTTCTGTTTATTTTGACGTTTTCACAGCCAGTTTGCTTTTAACGCTTAATACCTCGGATATAAACATTAATCATACATTTTATAAATAATATATATCACAGGCACTTTACTGTGCAGTGTGTACCATATTACAGCTTGGTTTTATGACTGATTAAATAATAATGATTGAAATAAATTAATTCAGACAGATATCCAGACGAATCAGGAATTACTTCCCATCTAATTATTTATCCATAGATTGTACTGATTCTAACCTCTCATTATTAAAAACAGCTTCAAATATTGAATAGAAGTGTAAATTGGCAATCATATTTTATCTAAGTCAAACTTAGTCCCTGTCCAATTCCCAATGGGTCACTAATGATAAAGTAGAAAGTATACTGGTATTTTACACTTAGAAGGTTAAGGGATTTCCCTGCGATTCCGCATGTCTTCTCATTGGATAAATTAATGATTTAATATTCTCGTAGCTTTAGATCAATAGATATTGCTAGTGAGAGAGCAGGAAATCTCTTCCGTTATACGGTTTCATTTTTCAATTTGGTAAACGAATAAAATTTACACTTAAATATCGATCAAGTTGGGTCGTCATAGTCTTTTCTATGCTGAGTGAAACTTTCTCTCACTTTATTGTAAAAATGTCAACTAAATAAGTAGCCGGGTGGAAAATTGATAATATAGGCGAACACTATTGTTTTAAATAAATTTTGAAGACTACATTTGCGCAATTATGATTGAATATTATGATAGGAGTTTGGTAGTCGCCAAAAAAAACACCCAGGAGCAATCGTGTTATTTGAAGTCACATTGCGAGAAACTCTGCCTTTGGATGTTTCAGATGACAATTTGTTCATTATAAGGTCTTACCTACGCCTTAGTGCAATATTCAGGAAAATGATGCACTAAGATTAGACATTCGTAATGCAAATTGGCTACTTTTTAAGGCCATATTTAAATAAACCCTACTTGCAATTATGCTAAATGCAGAGTTTATTTTTCTGCTCATAAGTTTAAAAAATTAACTTGGTGACCATGTGAGTGCAAAAGGCGTATATTATTAATTTTGTTGGTGATATTTGTGCGCCATGTTCAGTGTTTACAGTTCGTGTCATCAAAGAAGCTTCTAGAGTACTGCATAGTTTATACACTAAGGTTAATGAAACATTCTGGGAAAGACCGTGGCCTGCAACAGGTGTTATCTGCATGTTGTAAACGCGAAGTCGTGTTGAACAACTGATGGAGAACTCTGTTGCGACCCAAATCAGGAGGTATCTCGTGATCTATAAACGTTTTGGCGCACAGCAATGCTGAGCGCAACATGAAACAAGTCAAACTTGTCAAAGTGTATAAAAATAAGTTCGTTTAAGGCAGACCGTTGATGGATTCTATTGATTGAGAAGCTACTTGTTAACAATTTGTTAGATTTGATCTCAGCAGTGTACCTAAACATCATTTCTTTTCTTTAAATTAAGATTTCAGATAAGAAAACCCAAAAGTGACTTCTTTATCGTTTTTGTTAAAATCACGGTCTGTGTTCGGATAAAATAAAAAGGATAAGTTGGAGTA
This sequence comes from Eudiplozoon nipponicum, assembly GCA_029291075.1. NCBI lineage: Eukaryota > Metazoa > Platyhelminthes > Monogenea > Mazocraeidea > Diplozoidae > Eudiplozoon > Eudiplozoon nipponicum. The sequence continues at coordinate 77,192 of JAQBSW010000245.1, forward strand.
ATTCAAATAAGTTTTCACAAGATTGTTATTAATAAAATCTATATTACTTGGAAATGTTTTTAGTAAGAACAAATAGTTTAATCGGAATTAAATAATCATATAAATCGATCAATTACAATCATATTTTTACTAAATTTCGGATAATTTACTAAAGTCGTCTTCAGTGGTATGCCAGTTATTACTAAAGGTAGCATATTTATCTATGGGTCTACTTTGTAAGTCGTTATTTTAAGTTTTTAAAATTGAGTATAATACGTTTTCATATATAGATAATTATCTCGTGAATGACGTAATTCACTACGAAATATCCATCTATAAGATGGATATATCTAAAGCTGTTGGTGTTTTTAAGCTGAGTGGTAATAAAACGGGGCTTCAAATCATTGGAATTCTGACTTTCAATGAGGAACGCTTGTTTATGAGTTTTAATGTTGTCATCACTCTAGATGATTTCTAGAAGCTATCCGATTAAAGGTGCATTATTGGTGGAAATTTTAAGAGGAGAATGGGGTTAGACTTCTTAACTAGCGTATTGATTATATAAAACACTTTGCCACAGAAGAGCTCCCTTTTCTGCCAGTGAATGGAGGAAATTTAAATGAAATTGCTATGTAGATTTCACAGAACGCTTGCTTTTACTGGACAGAGATACTTCAATGTTCTATCCTGGAATCATTATTGAACATCAAATGAAGCTGCACAATAATGGATTTAGCACACCGACAAAATTTGTGTTTTGCCTCATAAATTTCAATTATCCGCAACAAGCAGTATTGAACTGTTGAATATATAATTGAATAATGTAGTGATCAACACGATCAAGGCCAGAGTGTATGGATTTGCTGGAGTACCTAGGGTTCAGAAGTAGTAGTAATAGTCAATTATAGTGTACTTTAACATATCTTTAAATTCCTTGTGTTGGTACTATGTACCTATTTAGCAGCAATAGTGTTGGTATCAGGTTCTTACACAACAACCGTAAAGTTAAATAACAGCTTCTACTGATGCGTCGCTAGTAAACACAAAAATAATGTGCAGGAGGTTATACGTTTCGTTAATACTGTCTTTTGTTAATCCTCCTGGTGATAATTGAACTAATTTGTTGCTGGGTGCGCAGCACCTAATAAAATGTTGGTCCATATTTTGCTTAAAGTGTTGCGCAGTGCTACCGTCACGTGCAGGTGCGAAATTTTTTGCTGACAATGGCAGACAAGTTGTGCTAGATAATCTGCGATATGTTTTGTCTTCTTCATGTCCAGATACACGACATGTAGGCCTCCTAAATAGATGAGTATGACGAGGTACCGCCGTTCTGAAGACATCGACACGAACTATCCACTGAAATTATTGAACGCTTTTGATTTCCTAGTTCATTTCTTGTTTCGTGTTCAGGACTCTTGGACTTAAGGTCCACTTTTTTGCATTTAAATTATGAAAAATGAGGTATTCTATTTCAAGTATTCCATTTATATTTATTTTAAAAATTCAAAATCAGAGCTATTGGAAATAGTCACTGCAGTTTAGCATAAGACTATATATTAGGTCCTTCAATTACTAAGCAACAAAAGGCACAAGCATACACACACACACACACACATATATATATATATATATATCTATATATATAACCGAATCATGTATGATTACATACGGGCAGGATAATATATTAAAGATGTTCACTGAGTGCTTCCGCGGCGCCCACGACCGGTCAATTTAATAAAGTTGAGCTCATCTAAGCCTTTGACGATCTTGCACAAATATGCATAAACAACCGTATTCAAATATATAGTTCTATTTATGCATGTGCACAACAAATATATGCCTACAGGTATGGATGATTATATAAGCAACGGTGAGCCTTCAGCTGTGTATACTGCCATGTTGACATAATTCTCTAATTAATATTCAATAATATATAATTACCATTCCTTTGCAGTGACACGCTAATTGTGCATAATATTCAATTCTTGGTTTATTAATCATATACTGACTGACATGGCTTATGTAGAGAAATAAGGGAAATGTCGAAAACTATTTAAACGAATACGAATTTACGATACAACTCTATGGTCGGTGTAAACGATATAATAATTGAAAAAAACAAGCTTTCTGGTTAACAATATTAATGTTTAAAAAGTTAAAAATAATGTTTGCCAAAATAGAGAGAGTAAGATTCAGAGATAGCATTCCTATAATAATATTGACTCAAATAAAACTTGCTAAAAGGACACCTTGTTAGCAGAAACTCATTTTGGAAAAAATTTGGGACAGACGGTAATTTCGATATGCTGTTCGACTAGTTGTATATAATGTGATTGGTTTTTATTTGAAGGTGAAAACTTCATATAAAGATAATGCGGGTTCTGTTTGTTTATTGCCAATTCAGATCTAAGACAAAAAATATGCCGATAAAATGTTATTACTACTACGCGTGCAATCCTTGATCGTTTAAGTGTATTACATATATACAAGTATACACCAACGTATTCTATGGAATGACATTTATTAATAAATATTATTTCTACCAGTATCAACAGCCGTTATTCTGGATTCGTTAATATATTCGTTCATCCAATCCCAAGTGTAAATTTGTCGTAACCAATTCCCCTTTAGCTATGCCTGGCCCTATTTTGCGCAATTAAGTACACTCCTTCTACCTAACGTCATGTGGTTTTTCATCGCTTTCTTTGTGAGTGCGTCCGTAATTGAGGGGTGTGTGTCGTATTTTGCGGAACGTAGGCTATTTTTGAAGGTCTGTTAGTTATGCTTTTGTTCCAGTCCAATTGAATTTCTTTTTGAATTACTTTCTGCACGTTTAAGCACGTTTAGAAAAACTGAATTCCCGAATATGTTTTTTCTGCTTGTATAAATCCGGCTTTAGTTTGTTTATCCATAATATTTCGCATGTGGCTAACTCAATTTTGTTATTGTATTTAGTAATTATATTTATCGCTACGACTGGAGAATATACGTATAAGGTTTCAACAATATGTTGCGTAATTGCGGATGTTTACTTGCCATTTGATTTAAAACAGGCGTTTAAGTTGCAATGTATATTAATTCGAGTAATTAACCATCTTGGGAATCGGCCCCCGAAAGTTTATCGACATCTTGCGCCTGTATATTTGTAAACAATATTTAAAAATCGTTTGTTTGACCTTTTTCAATATATATATATAGAGTATATATATATATATATATATATATATATGTAGTTATTTTCATGTGTCGATACTTGAGAGGAATATGAAAAAACACTTGTATCTCATAAAGTTTCTTTTCAATTTTGTTCATAACGAGGGTACTAAAAACGATAATCTTTTTAAAGATTTCTGGCTTGAGTTTAGTACCAATCTCATTAAATCTAACAAATTGTGCACCACAGTAAATTTACTGTCAGTCACACCTACTGACAGGTGTTCAAATTCTAGGGTAGTAACCGTAGTATGACAGCAAATTGTCTTATAAGTGGTGAGAGCCGCATATATGATATGTCATGCCTTGATCATTACCCTTATTATTTAATAAAGCTTTGTGGCTCAACTTCGCCTCGCCTTTCTTTATAAACTATTAGATGAGAGAGATATTGGCCTAAACATGCGAACTCTGCAAAGAGGTGGAGGAACTGAGTCGCGAGGAGAGCTTACAATCCGGACAAACAAGTCAGCAATATGAAGAAGGGGTTAAAATCTTAGTTTAGACGTCACAGAGTGGCTATCTTTTTCATTTGTGCGCATAAATTTTGTTATGTTGAACACCACTCTCACCTGTATTGATAGAAACTGTGCTTTAGTCGCTCGAACCAATTTTGTTTTAAAGATCGCAGTTGGAAGATCACCTCCAAAAGGAACACTGAGCGTTAATCTCTGGGGTATTTTGTTTTCTTCCAAAGTGGTCTGGCTTTTGCTGCGTTGCCGCAAGTTATATTCAATGAACCAGTCCGGATAGCCATTATTTCTCAACGCTTCGCGAAGCAAATTTAGCTCTAATTCAATATATATATATATATATATATATATATATATATATATATATATATATATATATGCTATACAGTATTTTTTATTTGGAAGAAAGAACACATTAATAACAAAGTTAGTAATTGCCATTTATTTCGAGAATACTAAACTTCACTTTACAATCTTTCATTTATATACATTCTGGTTTTCATTTGATTATGTGAGTGGCAACAAATCTGACCCACCAAATCAAATAAAATCCATAATGTATATAAATGGAAGATTGTAAAGTATAGTATTATTGAAATAAATGGCCATTATCCACTTTGTTATTAATGTGCTTTTTCTTCCTAATTATATATATACTGTGTAATGTTCGAAGGTAATGGATGAGATATATATATATATATATATATATATATATATATATATATATATATATATATATATAGAAAAAGCTGCAAAATGTTCATATTCGTGACAGCGTTGAAATTGTGCAGGTAATATTTCCAGTGAAGTACAGTTTATGCGGGACTACTATAGTTGAGAGCTGCATATCTATTTTTTTCTATATATATGAATTGTGGTTTGATCCTCGCTAGTCATTTTGCCGTCGTACTCTGTACGTGTGACTGACGGCAGTTTTGTTGTGTCGTTCGACTGGTTGATTACAATGCGATTGTTATTTTTATAGAGATGGCAAACTTGAAATAAAGTTTTGTTACGACCACCCGCGCAGTTAATCATAATTTAATTTTATTACTTCTCTGTATGTGGTATAAACTTCGATAAGTTATTGCTTGCGAATGCGTAGAAATTTTGCAGCGAAAATTTCCAGTGCAGTATCATATATGTACATTTACCAGAGGTGAGAGCTGTATGTAGAATTTTGGGTTTATTTTAATTTAACTGCCGTTTGAATCTCGTTAATCAGATTGTTGTCCTGCTCTGAGGATGACCACGGAAGGTCGAAACTCGTCAGTATGTGTGATTCACAGTAGTTTTACTACATTATGTTACTGGTTAAATTCAACGGTATTGGTGCTTACTTCAATTTAGCTAACTTGGTTTATTGAATTGTTACCACCACTCGCGCAATCAATAACCGTTTAATTGTATAACTTATTGAAATGTTTGAAACGATATATGCTCTGTGAAGTGCATTTATCCTATTATTTTGTGTCTTCCAACCTAGCTTGACTTAAACTATAATCTTGTGAAAATAAAATAATTGAACTGAACTATTTTGCTATGATTTATTCATATTCTATTGACGAAATATTTTTAGACAAACCGACATGGCGATTTCGCTTCTGCCTTTTCAACAAGTGCAGAAAATCCGATTGTTTCGAATATTAGCAATCAGTCAGCCAATTCTGGCCGAACCAACCAACAATGCGAGTCTTCCAGGTATGATGTTTTACGAACGACGGATACCAGTGAAGTCGCGTAAGTTTTTGTGTTTTTAAAACATTAAGCTGTTGGTTTGGCTATTAAATATTATGTTTATTCTTTTTTAAATGATAATAAAAATAAAACGCATTGCAGTATTTTATTGAGAAATTAACATTAGCTGGCTTAGCTCAAGGCCTAAGATAAGTTTCAGATGGTTTCAAACTATTAATGCTTCTGCGCACTTGTCAGCGATAATGCGATAATTTACAGAGCATAGGTAGTTCTCGCTTATTTTCTATACTCATCTAGGTTGTAAGGTTATCAATTAGATAATTAACTTAAGATAATATTGCTGGTGTATCCTCAAAAGTAAATTTAATGTACTTATTCACATTAGCTGGGAAGTATTATAAAAATATCGTGGCTTTAATCAAATTTATAAATTATAATATGATTTAATAGACAGAATTCTCAGTATAATCTATTCTATTCCAGTCTAGTAATTTTTTTTCTATTCTATTCTTTTATATTCTATTCTATTCTATTCTGCTCTATTCTATTCAATGTATTCTATTCTATTCTATTCCATTCTGCTCTATTCTATTCCATTCTATTCTATTCTATTCTGTTCTATTCTATTCTATTCTATTCTATTCTATTCTATTCTATTCTATTCTATACTATTCTATTCTATTCTCTTCTATTCAATTTTATTCTATTCTATTGTTTTCTATTCAATTCCATTCTATTCGATTCTATATACCATATCGTTTTCTATTATTTTCTACTCCTTTTGTTATATTCTTTGCTATTATTTTATATTCTTTACTGTTCTGTTTTTTACATTTTCTTTTTATCGTTCAATTTTTTCTATTCTTTAATTCTCTACTTTTTTTATTCCATTTTGTTTCATAGTTTGCATTCTTTTTATTAAATACTAATTACTTTTGTCGTTTTAGGTGTATCCGTTTGTTATTAAACTGCATACTGTAACTTGTATTCTATAGCACATGAATTTGATTTTTATGACTACTGGATTGTGGATGCCTAAATTATGAACAAGCTTTCGAACTACTTTGATAATGGATGATGTAAGCGTCATAGTTTACGGCACACTGGTATCATATTCTCAATGTTATGTTGCGGTTTTTGAGGTTATATAATACAACGGATGTTGATTTAAAATATTTATTTCTCTCAATAGAATAGTTGCAGTCTCAGCAAATTTTTATTTATTTTCATTTTTTTGATCTTAAAGAGGACTATAATGCGAATGAAAATGTTATATCGACGATACTTAGCATGTATTCTTAGTAAATATTATTAGCTCAGCAAAGGTCATTTGATTTATTTTTTCCACAATCAGGTTTTTTCATTCTTACTTGTCAAAGATGGAAGGACAGCTGCCTATCTATTGGCAGTCACCAGTAGACGGTGTAACAAAATTAATTCATTTTCGACATTTCGATATTCTGCTTACCTGCGGGTGTTAATGCGTGTTTTAAGCAAAATCAATGGCGTTTTTGTTACTTAAATAAAGTTTTCGAGCATAAAAAATCGCAAACTGAAATTTTTATTTACAGTACACCGCAATAACTTAACTGCGTTGATCTAATACATTGACGTGTTCCAACGTTTTGTTGGTCGTCAGCGGAGCACAAAGGCGATCTGATTACTGATTTTAAACCCGGAACATTTAGAAAACCAGAGACGTTACTATTACTCCAGTAAATCGCGAACATATTTTACTTGAATGCTGTGTCGGCCCCACATAGTTTGTATTTCTCGATAGGAATACCTTTTTATTTATTTCATTAAGCATATACTAAAGGCTGAATAATAACCAGAAAATTGCCTATTTGAGAGGCTCGAAAATATTAACCAATCGAAATTATCATTCGAAAGGTGAATTTTGAGTGTATCTAGAATAGATCGATTTTTAATTTACGCATATTGTGGTATTTTTGTAAGAGAACCTTCATTTCCATATTTCAATCGTAAATAGGTGTTTAGAACAGTTGCTCACAGACTGCTTACCACAGTACAGCATATGTTTAGATGATTTCTCGTCTGTTAAGTCAATTTGAAGCTTGCAAATCTAACTTTTATTGACTTTCGTTGGTCTCTGGAGAGATGCGGAAAATTGACTAACGAGGGTCATTCTTAATAGTCTCGAAAATGTTGTTCTACACTGGAAACACTATCTGCACAATACCTATGCAGTTACATACTTATAAACGAATGGCATAACCTGAAATACTTTACGTTTATAAACGTATAGAAATTGCCTAGTCGCACTTCCGGCCATGTGAACTGTTTGCGAGTCGATTGCGGGGATCAAAAATCTATCTGAGTTTACAAACTGATTTATGAATTACGGTTTAATACTCGATATGTAGATTGCTGTTGTTCCCTGGTAATGAACATGGCAGATTAACAGTAAAAGCAAGTCACTTTCAAATGTTGATATGTAGCTCAGCAAAATAATGAAAACCAGTTTCTTCATACTAATTGGAATCTAAGAAATCTTGATGTTTAAGACAACAATCCTGCTATACCAGGGTTTGATCATCATAAGAAACGTGTTCGTAGCAGCCATAAATAAAAAGGCAGCTCAATCCAATGACACACATGGCAGAAAGCAATTATATAAACTCTTTTCTGGTGGAATTATATTTTTATATTTTACTTCATGCGCAAAAGCGACGAGACTATGGTTTTGTAATTGAATGTTCGATTAAATTAAGTTCCCTTTCGTGCTAGCTCCTATTTAAAAAGTTTGTATTTTTTCAGGTGGATTTGTCAGCTATTGTCAACTAAAAAATCTAATTTTAATCGTTCTGTTGTAGAATATGTCCGAAAAAAATTAGTGTTTGTTTGTAACTTTCTTCTTCTGTTTTCGGTCAACGTGTTTTTTTTCATTTTGATAACATAAAAGAAATTTTCATAAAAATTCAGTGAATAAGAAATAAAGATGGGAAAATACAGTAAATATGACTTCTAATTTTACACATCATCTATCATTTAGAGTTGAGCAATTATTTTATTGTTAATTTAATTTGAATAACACTTCGTAGATTGCAGAATAACCTTATTACCAATAACTTAGGAAGCGGCAGTCAAATAAGGCCATTTTCCTTCAGATGCCAACTTAGCTGCAATATCTGTTTGGTTATTTAGTATATTTATAAAACATTAAAGAGAAAGGCATGAACTAACAATTAAAAATCTAATTCACCAGTTTATGTTGCGTTTCTTTAGAAATGTATCATTTTAGCTTTTTCTGGGAAAATTATTTTCGCAGCTGACATCTTCCGCAAAGCGAAATTCATTTTCATCTCCGACTTTGAAGAACACTCAAATCCTTGTGGTTTGGAGTGCACTTTTCGTTGACTTTGATTTCAGCTACGGCGGAAAACTTGCCGAATTTACCGGTTCTGCTTAATTTAAAATACCTTTTATTTTGCATCTTTCGCAATCGGCCCTTCCCAATTATATAGCACTTTAAACTACTATTGTCTGTGCATAAATAAACAATATTGTTCTGTTAGATTTCCAGGATTTGATTGTTCATATTTATTTTAGTCTGGCGCACTCCTGAACTAAGTCATTTTATTAATCCTGTCTATTTTAATTCGTGTAAATATTCTGGGTAATGTGTCCTCAACCGATGCTGATTCACTGCATTTTCGTTGATGTTTCTACCTGATATTTGCTTCAATATATTTCTCGCGATACTCCTTTGGAAAAAATTCATTTGAACACTACATACTACCCACTCAGTTTATAATTTAGGATTATTTTACTCAATAAATTTCTGGTTCAATTCGCAATATCATTTCGTTGAGGAAAAACGCTGACTTAAACGAGATGACTTTCAAGCTTTCAAGTGGACCAAATGTAACTGTCCGTGCTAGTAACATCCTCAAGCATGTAATTATTTATAAATTCTAAGTGACGATAAATGTATCATTAACCTACCTCGTTTATTTTGGTAGTATTTCGCACTGGACAGGTGCAGTTTTAAATATCCAAATTAGAACTCGTAAAAATCCGCTTGTTGACTCATTAATTCATAACCTATTGCCATTCTATATACTTGTGTGCGTCACTTGCTTGTTGACTTAAATTTAAAATCCTTATTACATTTGCCAAAGGTAATGTCAAAATGGCTTTTAGGTAGAGTCAATGAAAGATGGTTATCATCGATGAATTTGCACAGATTATCAATTTTTTTTGACAGACACGGATGTAATCAGGGTTTCAGCGTCGATATTTTTCCTATTCTTCATCCTGACTATTTCAGATCCTATATTGTTTATAAAATTAAAACTGGTTGTCCATGTTCTGAATAAGAGAAATACATTCTTAATTGCATCAGTGGAAATTTTGCTGGCACAACATATGGAAGCTTCACGAACATAGATTTCTTTTATATATAACATATAAATCGTTTTTTGTCTATCACAGTTAATGATATTTAGTGGCTGCTCTGTCGACTTGATAATTGCGTTCGATGATATTTGATATACAGTGCGACATTAAGCTAGGTTATTTTTGTGAATTTTGCCTAGTAACAGAGAAATATCTCGTATTATGAGGTTACTTTGCTTATAAAGCAAGTTTTAACGACACGACCTACATTAAAAATTTTTTTGCATTTACTACAAAGCTCTGCAGTCGAAAAGCGTTATATTTTATAATCATATATATATGCAATATCTGCTAAACGCGATATATAGCCAAGATAAACTGATTTCTATGGAGGAAAATCAAAGAGCACATTGGCTTTAACAAAATTGGCAAAAACTAAAGCAGTAACACAACGGCTGAGCGCATTTGTAAATGCCACATCTTCACCGGGTGAAGTTCCAAGTGTTATATAAAGCAAGAAATGAAAACGAGTCGCGTATAACTGAGGCTATCAGATAACCTATATTTCTATATATATATATATATATATATATATATATATATATATATATAGAGAGAGTATATATATATATATATATATATATATATATAGATGCACCTATATTTCTACTCAGGGAAGAAAAGACACATAACAGTGATAAAGGCCATTTATTTCGTGAATACTAATCATCGCTATACAATCATACATATATATAAATTTTGGGTTTTCAATTGTTTATGCTAGTGGTAACAAATCTGACTCGTTTTTACTTCTGTTTCTTGTTTTGGTTGGTTGGTAAGTGTGTATTCGTTTGTGTTTGTGTGTGCCTGTTTGCATGTAAGGCCAAATAATATACAGATATATATATATATATATATATATATATATATATATATATCTGTACAGTGTTTTTTGCTTACGATTTCTCTCTGTATAGTTATTAATTTACACTGATGAAAAATAGGTAAATGGCGTGGCCTATTCTCCAAGTTTGACAGATATTTTAGCTTGCATTGTGTTCACATGTTTGTTCAACTCTGTTTTTTATGCATTTCAACAGAACTGGAACTTCAGTGGAGGACTCAAATTTAGCAATTGGCCTGCTTGTTGACATTTTTGGAGAGGAAAACAACCAATCAGGAGACCCCGGCAGAGTACGTCAGGTAAATCATCAGCAAAGCCATCAGCTTCTCTGTGGTGATTCGGTTGGCTTTACATCTCTGCCACAAGTGAATTCTGATTTGGTTGGTTTGTTTGATCAAACGACAAACAATCTACAGGATAATACGAATTCCCCGATTAGACAATTGGCCGATGATGGTGTGTATTTTACTTTTCAATTATTTAAAATATAATTTGTTCATTTTCTACTTCAATACTATATGTTCTCTTTACAATTTAATAGAATAAGTAAGAAATTTTTCAAAATTTATGTTATTTTGCACAAAATCTATGTAATTTGTTTCAGTATGCCTTGTCTCGAAGCAGTGGCTTCTACCGAAGTCCTCGGGGGGTTTATTCTTAGCCAAGGTATTTAAAAATCTGATTCCATCGAAATAAATCGTTTTTAGTGTATGCGAAACCATTTAATAATTTAGAAATTGAGTACTATTATTTGTGTTCGTATTTCGAATAATTGAATCATTCATCTTGTAAACAAATTTCAAAACATAATTATCCCTATTGCAGCGTACGTATTCTATTACCTTCCATTACATTATTCTCTTTGTTTTAACTTTGTTAAATCTAAGTTGAAACGAGAAGAAAATAAAAAAGCAAAGTGTATAAAACGATAAGATGGTTTGCATTTTAACTGCATGCTAGTTCCTCTGACTCGACTCCACATGCTTTGTATTCCTTTTGATCTTGTGGCACTTCACAAATTATTTCCGACGCCTATAAACTATATGTGCCAGTCGCGATGACTTAAGTTGACCAGCTAGGAATCGGACGACACAGAACTCTAATTCTAGTGTTATTATTGTTTCAGAATCCATATCGCACGAGAACAGTGGCAACGCTGTTGTCTCTAACGCACATGCTCAACTTCACGTTCTTGTTGACGCCGAGGCAGAGTCCAGAGCGGAGGCTGAGCTTGTGGCTAGTGGACCTGACGTCAATTCAAGGAATAATCTGCGACAGACACCACTTCATCTAGCTGTCAGACGACGCAATTTTGAGGTAGCTCGATGCCTTCTCGAAGAGTTTTCCGCTTTGCCTAATCTTCAGGTAAATTAACGAAATTTCATTTTAAATTTTAACCTTTAAGAGCACTTTGGTACAGTGAGCATTCTCAAATATGCATATTGATATTTTTGAAACGAATTCTCGTATTTTACTCGCGTTAAATTAGGTCTAACATTTTGTGTTCTTTCATTTTTTATCCTAAATTCAATGTGGCTTGGATCGTCAAATAGTTAAACCCAACACCATTTGTCTCAAAAATATACTTTTCATTCTGTTCGTCAAAATTTCCAGGCATTTTATAAAATTAAAAGGTCTTAACGAAATGTGATTTACTAATAATACAGTGTGGTTTATCATTTACATTTTTATGCCGTGTGTTAGGTTTATTCCTGAATAAACGTGTGTACCTATTTTAAAATTCAGACTGAGAAACGAATTTTGTACTGAAAACAGAACTTTAGTGTAAAGAATATATATACAACACATTTAAAAAGGCTAGATTACAAATACAAAATATTTCACTTCATGTAGCGGATTTAGAAAATCACGGGGTAATATGTTGGATTAAATACAAAAATTATACAACAGAGAACAAGAGGCGATGAATTCAGATTAAGAAGCAAACACACACTCGCACGGAATTTGCCAATAGATGTTGCAGCAGACAGCTTCCGCATTATGTAACTCCTGTTCGATTATTGCTTTTAAAAGCCTTTTTTGAATGTGACTTTTAGAAAATTAGGTTCAGCCAACGAATTAAATGTTCGACATACGTTTTGGTAAAAATTGGGCGAACATGTGAACATCTTATGGTCATCTACAAGAATTTACTAGGCTGCACGTTCTACGTCATATATTACTTCCTGCTCGTGTTTCGTTTGTAACCGACTTCTTTCGACTAAGAATTAGTTACATTAAGTTTTTTTCTCTTTGCCGAACGTAACATAATACCTTCTGTTCGTGCGCAATACGTAAGTAGTTCTGCCTAAGTACTCTCATACGATAATTATATTGTTTGGGCAGGATAATATAAATAATTTATAAATAATATTTTGCATAAATAATATCATAGCAATGCAAGCATAATGTAATTAATGAAATGATATTTTTAGAAAATTAAATGCATGTGAGACAAAATAAATTATTAATTACTGGACCAAGAAGTTTGCGAAGCGAACGTTAGTGTGACAAATAGATTCAAATATAATTCTTTTTGAAACTTCGCCCACAGTCTACTAATGCATTTTAAATTTTCTGCCAATAATTAATTAATAATATAAATATCAATATAAAATTGGATTAACGATGATTATATATGCATGATAAGTTAATTGGTACAATAATAAGACTGACCGGATCAGCGCTACACTTAAGAAAAGTAACTTTAAATAATATTCTTAATAAAAGCTTTTCAGAGGACCAGGACTGCTAGTATCCGATATTAACGTTTGCATAAAACAATGACTTTATCAATTAGTATTGTTTTCTATTCTTATTTATCAAAATTATACTTTTAAATATCAGGATTGATTATTTTTTGCCCCATCACAAAGCACAATCATATGTTTGTCCGTTTTTGCCAATTGCGTGACTGATTGATTTAACCCTTTTTGGCTGTGTCCACTTCAAGTTTACTGGCAATTAAATTAATTGATATTTATTTGTAATTTTTGAAAAATCAGCCTTTTATTTTTCACTCCGCTTTCCATTGGTGCCGCAAAATGAAACTTGTCAAATTTTCGTTGAAAAATGTGTTATTTTTCAATAAACTGCAATATTATTTAAAATATCTACCGATTTTATTTCGCGGTTGTTTTGAATTGTTCGAACTTCGCGTAAAGCGCTATTGGTATTACTTATAAATAAATAAATAAATATATATATATATATATATATTTATATATATGTATATATTATCTTCGCCACATATACATATATAGGCAATACAATTTAACAATAATTGATTGCGCGGGTGGTGGTAAAAATTCATTAAATCAAATTTACGAGCTTGAAGTAAACACCAATCCCATTGTATTTAACCAGTCATCGAACAACATAACAAAACTACCGCCAGCCGCAACGCACTGATGCGTTTCGACCTTCCATGATCATCATCAGAGTACAACGGCAAACTGACTATCTATGATCAGACCGCATTGAGTATATATGTAAATAAAATTAAGATATGCGGCTCTCAACTCTAGCGGACTCGCATACATTGAACTCGACTAGAAATGTCGGCTGCAGAATTTCTGTGCAGTCAGGAACATTAACTGTTTGCAGCTTTCGCCACATATACATATATAGGCAATACAATTTAACAATAATTGATTGCGCGGGTGGTGGTAACAATTCATTAAATCAAGCTTGCGAGTTTGAAGTAAACACCAATCCCATTGTTTTTAACCAGTCGTCGAACAACATAACAAAACTACCGCCAGCCGCAACGAACTTACGCGTTTCAACCTTCCATGATCATCATCAGAGTACGACGGTAAACTGACTATCGAGGATCAGACCACATTGAGTATATATGTAAATCAATGTTAGATATGCGGCTCTCACCTCTAGCAGTCTCGCATAAATTGAATTTGACTGGAAATGTCGGCTACACAATTTATGCAAGACTACTAGATGTGAGAGCCATATATCTAATTTTGCTTTTCATATCTATGCAATGCAGTGTGATTTTCGCTAGTCTGTTTGTCGTCGTATTCTGTTGATGATCATGGAAATTCGAAACTCGTCAGTACGTGTGACTGACAGTAGGTTTTCTGAGTTGTTAAACGTCTGATTAAATACAATTGGATTTGTGTTTTCTTCAAGCTCGCAAACTTGATTTAAAGAATTGTTACCACCACTCGTGCAATCAATAATTGTTTAATTGTATGGTCTATATATATGTGTGGGGCGAAAACTACAAACAGCTAATGTTCGTGACTGCATAGAATCTGTGCAGCCTACATTTCCAGTCACGTACAATGTTTGCAAGACTACTAGAGGTAAGTGCCACATATCTAATGTTGCTTTCCATATATATGCATTGCGGTTTTATCCTCGCTAATCAGTTTGTCGTATTCTGATGATGATCATGGAAATTCGAAACGCGTCAGTACGTGTCACTGACGGTAGGTTTGCTGTGTTTTTGGACGTCATATTAAATACAATGGGATTTGTGTTTACTTGAAGCTTAAAACTTGATTTGAATAATTATACACTACCCCACCAAAACTGCTCACAGCCAACTTATGTACTTTAGTTATATTTTATTTCAGGTGCAGCCTATTCGACATCGATTTCAAACTAAAATTCCAACCAGATGTCCTCCATCTGTCACAGTAGAACAGACGTTACTTTATTCGAGGAAGTAATATTGAATATTATTATAACGACAGAATTTCATTATATGCATGTTTTCAGAATAAACTAAACTGTGTATAATATTGAAAATGCAATTCATCAAGTAGGTTTGTTTCGTCGTTATTTGGATGTCAATAAGTACTTGCTCGATTTTTCAAAATACATTGTGGTTTTAACGAAACATGTTGCACGATAGGGAAAAGATTATTTACCTGTTTCTGGTGTTGCATTACGAATTGGTTGGATCCGCTATCAACATGATTTTTCCATAAATTTACATAGTGTTTTACGACTGAAGGTTGCGTCATGTGCGAGAATTCGGCTGCATATGGACGATTTTCAAGTCTTCCAAGCGTAGGCCCATGGCTCAAATCCCGGCCACAGAAATTCTGCCAATTTCTTGACGAGTGCTCAATTGGGTTTAAACCGACACAAAAGATAAATTGTATTTGCAATCTTTTGCAACGTTGAATTTATAACACCTACGTCTTTATATTATAAATTAAAAATTCGGAACTGTAGTAAACTAATTTTGAATTACATAACATATATTTTTCGTGTATTCTGTCAAATCACGTATTTTTATGCATTAGCTAATCTACATTGGGTACGTAATTATGTATGTATGAAACCAAATTAATCCGATTAAACAAGCAATGATTGCTCGGGTGGTGGTAACAATTATTCAAATCATGTTTGCGAGCTTGGAGTAAACACCAATCCAAAGTCGATCGACATACCGAAACTTACCTCAGTCACACGCACTGACGCCTTTCGAGCTTCCATGATCATTGCCAGAGTACGAAGGCAAACTGATTAGCTAGGATCAAACCGCATTACATATAAATGTAAAGCAAAATTAGATATGCGGCTCTCACCTCTAGCAGTCTTGCACAAATTGCACTTGACTGGATATGTCGGCTGCACAATTTCTAATCAGTCACGAACATGAACTTTTTGCAGCTTTCGCCATATACATATAGGAAATATAATTAAACGATCAATTATTGTGTGGGTGTTGGTAACAATTATTAAAATCAATTTTTCAAGCTTGAAGTAAACACAAACCCAATTGCATTTAACCAGTCGTCGAACAACATAACAAGACTACCGTCAGTCACACGTACTCAGGGAAACTATTTTGATCATATGAATGATGTGGCCTTGTAAATTGCATAGCGTCACTTCTAACTGATGATTCTTTGCTCCACCTAGAAACTCATGATCTGAAATCCATTATAGAGGACTGGCATCTAAACAGAAGGTAAGTGGGTGACCAATTCCTTTTCGTCTCTTAAAAAAATAATTTTGCAAGAGTTTTGTAAGAAACAGACGGATTTAATAACAAAATTATATTCAAAATGCAGGAATAGACAAATGATATACTATACTATAAATTAGAGATAATTACGGGCGTTATTGCACGAGCTTTCACGAGAAATCAACCTTAACGGGTGAAGATATTCATTGTAAAAGTTGTGTAACTATGTAATGCAAGCTAGACTTTGTGAGCAATGTAACCAACCGTGTAAGTAAGACTTTTTGTGAACATAATATGAAGAAATGTTCTGTAAATTGAAAGATCAAAACAAATTAATAAATAGCATGACCGATTTTTTGATAACAACCCGGATAACTTTTTCAGCAAAAAATGAGAACAGAATGGTGTAACACAGTTGTCCATATTGTGGGAAAATTTCGACCACAATCATAAGAAAAAGACTAATTCGAGTAGCACAAGCTAATTGTTCAAGTTTAAAGTTAAATATTATATTATTGATCAGTGAGACATAAGTGAAGTCGTCTAGTCCTCTACAGGTTTGAATATAGCGGTTACAGTAGGAACATAGAAAAGACTAAAATATGGCTAATCTATCGTAAAAACCAGCACCTGCTTAAAAGCTTACAGAAAAAAAGTCTAGTACCAGTAAAGAATTTGGCAATAACAGATCAATTAAATATTACATGTGGCAAAGCTGATCAAACAAAATTTTCAATATTATACAGGGTGAAGTTGGAATGAATCGAAAAAGTATATGAGACACTTAATATCACACAGCAGGGGTCGTTTTCAGTGTAGAAATGCTTCACTTATTATAATCACTTTTAACTCGCTGAAGTCTAATAAAGATTAAAATATGGCTGTAATAAACGAAAGTTCAAAAGTGATATTTTATATTGCGCACTTCTGTGACTATATGTTTCTATACTGCCATTGCTGGTAGTGGGTTAATTTTTAGCATTGGAAGGTCAGTAAAATCTTGATTTATTTACATTTTCAGGTGCACAGTGTCTATCTCTCTTTCTCTCTCTCTCTCTCTCTCTGATTGATGAGCTCTCACCAGACCGTCACTCTAAATCCAAATATTGTAGAATCAACTTTTACCAAATGGTTTAGGTTTCAAGTTGTTCTTTGTCTATTTATTTTCAGTACACCAATACAATACTTACAACCACAATTTACACTTAATTTAGTCATTTTAAATGTTTTGGCGGTATGGGCTTACCCTTGACAAAGGGGCCTGGAAACTGGTTAAAAATATTCTATGACAAAATATGGGCAGTGAGCGTAAATAGCTTTCTTTTCACAAGGGCCAGGTAATTATTCAATTCCCTGTTGCATAAAAATTTTTTTAGACGTTTTATGAACGTAAAATAATATTCCACAATAGTAACCCACATATAAGAACAAAATTGTATATTACCACGCTTTAACTCTGTATTAATGCGTAATAATAGCATATTTTAAATTTTTTAAATTTTTTTTACACACTCATTATTATCGCACTGATCAAGAGAAATCCTTATGGAAACTTATGATCGATTCCATTATACATATGAGTAAATGCAGAAATTTCTTTGATTTAACAGAATATATCGAAAAAAGATTTTCGGACACAAATTAGTTTCAATTTCAGTTCATTATATTTTAATTACGAAGAATATAGATATAATGAAAAAGTGATATTATAAATAGGCATATATATATATATATATATATATATATATATATATATATGTGTGTGTGTGTATGTGTGTATAAGAGAATCAACTAAACCGTCTTTTACAATCCACAAAGAGTAATAAGCAATCCTTGGTTCATCAAATCTCGTACTGTGTGCAATAGGTTAGAGAGAGATTGAGTTAAATAAAACACTTAAACGAATGCTGTATTACTGTACTGTTGTCACGGCAAAGTAATTAAAATTAGTCGATAGACTAAAAAAGTAATGTTAACTTGCGAAAGAAAGAGGTAATATAAGTAATGAATCACTAATTTGATTAGTATCCAGAAAATTGCCATGTTAAGGCATGATGATAATTGAAGCCAAATAAAACTTTTAACAAATTAAATTTATATTAAGAATCATTATAACTAAATTTACTCAAAGCTTCTATAATTAAAGAAATATCAATCTATCTGTACGTGTACCAATCAACATAATATATATATATATATATATATATATATATATATATATATATATATAAGCAAAAAAGTGAGTTTTAATTTCATAATATTTAACATGGGCATATAGTATATCTACAAAATAAAAACTTTTTCATTTACCCTGATCTTATATATATATATATATATATTTATATATATATCCATTTATACATACGTCTAAAAATCATATAATTTTTTTATATCTACATAGGAAAATAGTGTAAATTAAACGAACATTGGTTGCGCGGGCGGTGATAATATTTACTATAATCAAGGTAGTGTAGAAAATGCAATCCATCCAATAGACGGGTTTCGTCCATATTGGGAACGCATCACGTACTGCCCAGAATTTGCCGCGCACGGGGATCGAACCTGAGCACATCTGCTTCGAAATCTGGTGCTCTAAAGATTGAGCCAATCTGCTGCACACTACACACAATTCACAGTCATATACAAACTAATGTATCTTGGTTAATTTTTTTTCGTTTTGGTGGAGCGCATATGACATCCATTTAGACACAAAGTTCCAACTTACCATCCGCAATCTGTCATTACTGAATAGACACTACACTACATGGGGCAGTGGTATCGAAATTAACATTTATATAATTAAACGAACATTGGTTGCGCGGGCGGTGATAACATTTAATTTAATCAAGATTTCGAACTTGATATAAACACCTTACCCATTAATTATTTACATATTTCAGTAGAAACTAAGAATTTTATAGTGTAGAAAAGGCAATTCATCCAGTAAACCGGTTCCGTCATTATTGGGAACTCATCATGTATTGGCCAGAGTTTGCCGTGGACAGAACTCGAACGTGGAAGACTATACGAGAAAAATTAGTCAGTATAGATCTGAAAATGGTGTGTAGTGTGTGGCAGGGTGGCTCATTGGTTAAATCACCAGATTCCGAAATAGACGTGCATTGGTTCGTTCCCTGTCAACAGCAAATGTTCGTCAATACGTGATGAGCTCCCAATAAGGACGAAACCGGTCTACTGGATGGATTTCCTTTTCTACACTATACAATTCTTAGTTTATACTGACATATGTAAGTAATTAATGGGTCAGGTGTTTGTATCAGGTTCGCAACTTTGATTATAATAAATAGTGTGAGTTCATTTAAATTTAAGTGCTTAAGTTTTACCATAAATATAAAATATTACAGCCAAATTCTCAATTTGTTATACCCACATCTTACACAAATTTCCAAATATCTATCCCTAATTACGTTCAAATACCATATATTATGTATTTCTAAAGGAACATATAAATAAATATGTGAGTAACTCCAACCTCTAATACATATTATTCACAATATATATAGTACATCAGTCAAGTGCATTTTAATTTATACACACTTATTATATAAATATGTTAATAGCCATTTAAATTACTTCAGTCAATGTTGCGATTTTGATATAAACATCCAAATAAATACATAACATTTATTTATATATATATATCTATATATATATATATATATATATATATATCCTATAACAGTTTCACCATTCATATATATATATATATATATATATATATATATATATATATATATATATATATATATCATAACGAATTCACCATTCATATATATATATGGGATTATGTAATGGGTGTTGCGCATTATATTATGACGAGAAAGAGAAACGAAAGACAGAATTAGCAGATATTATAATCTCGTGCATATTCGCTTTGCGCTTACTAGTGACTCATCTGTAGAAGCCGGTGTGATGTCATTTACCCTTTACATGTTTGGGTGAGTAATGTGTGAAAACAGGACGGTACAATCTTCTATAAGAATGTGTAAACCTGCTGTAGAGAACCCAAACTCATAAAAAATCTTCGACAATGCGACTTCAAAGCCAACTCACTATGTATAACATATGTACCAAGTTTGGAATCGATGCCAACACCACGGTTGTTGTCTAATCCGTAATACCGGTTCCTACTTATGACACGCCTGTAAGCGAGAAAATGAATGTGCATGAGGTTCTACTTTCATGCTGTCTTTGGTTTATCTTGCTAAATTGTTTCACTTACTATTTCATAATTAATAATCACTGTCACATTCACTGATTTATTATTTACTCTGATAAATTCACACCACGTCCATTGACACTTGAGTAAACTTAATTAAATATGAGGTTTAATGATTTTTATTTAAATCAACACAATTAATCTATTTCGATTGTATAACGTAATGCGATTACAACTTTCTCCGTTCATCTGATGACCAGTGTCCATTTAGTGCTTGACTAGATCTGAAATGTATGTGTCCATATTTTCATGCGGTTTATTTTTACACTCAAAGTACCTATATTTGACGCATGGTTTTGCCTATATACCTGAGTTGGCAATCTTTGAAAGGTATCATATAAACAACCGATATGTTGAATGGTTCTATTTTTTTCTTTTGGTTCGGTAGCTTATTGCCAATAATAATAATGTTATGATAATTTTTTTCGCTACTTTTGTCCAAGTTTTTCTAATCAATATGGAATTGGATAGAATCAAAACCTTGCTCTTTTCTAATTCCTTTATATGCTTTGCCTGGTTTATTCTCCCATCTAATCTTAACAACGTCTCGTTTGTGCATTATTTTGTAACAAAATCTGTTGTCCATATCACCTCTCAAGCCAAACTTCGTTGAGGATTCGTTTTTCGAGATCATGGTGATAAGCAGGTGGAGAAGAAACAGCTAGGAGAAATTGAATTTACGCTGGAATAAGAAAGAAAAGAAATATTATTTATGGAAGTGAAATTAAAATGTATGTGTCATACATGATATTAGGAAGTTTTTACTAAGTTAATTTTAAATAAAGAGACAATGAGCTTGTTAAACTTTAAGAAATACTTAAGAGAAATGGCTATCCGAAAAAAATTATTTCAGAAACCCATGAGCGAGAATTACCTGAAATTCAGTTGGTAGGTAAATCAGGAAATGCAGGTAATGGAATTAGAAAAGTTCAGTTTTCATTTTCTACCTGCTTCCAGATAGAGTAGATACATTAGGATATTAGGAACGAAATACAAAATCCGTCCAGAATTAAGTCAATAAAATACCGAACCGAATGGCAAGAATTCAACCCCTCAACTCATCAGGATTATATGAATTCCTTGCAAAGATTGAGAACTTCGGTAAACAGGCAATAAACGTACATAGAGGGGAACATAAAGGGGCATGAATTATAGATACAGGGTGGCTCAATGGTTAGAGCACCAGATTCCGAAGCAGACGTTTCGGGTTTGAGCCCTGTTTGCTTCAGATTTTGGTCAGTTCGTGAACAGATCCTAATAAGGCCGGAACAGGTCTATTGGATGAATTGCCTTTTCTCCTTTATACAATGCTTTGCTTATACTGACATATTTATGTACATAATATGACTACTGTTTATATCTAGTTCACAACTTTGATCTTATTAATTATTATCACCGTCCGTGCACCCAGTGTTCATTTAAATATTAATTTAGTCGAAGATAAATTGTAGCTGGTTGCTCAATAAAGACGGGTCATCAGATAGTTTGGAAATACTGTAAATACACTGTGTTATGTTATCAAATAAGTTAATCAGGTTAAATAAGGGAATTAAATAATATTAAATTAAGAATAATAGTCATAAATTTGACATTTTAAGAAAAAACGTTAGGTGCTATATTTAATGAATCCTTTTCGGGTGGCATAAACGTGTATTGGAGGAATAAGATTTAATAATGAATCCGACTAAGAGATCGCGAATATGAATAGTGAGATATTAAAATCCATAATTTAAATGGATATTTATAAATTTGTATAAGGTAGGGGCATATATAAATGTGCAATTAGCTGACATGCTATATTGATTATGAATCATGTACACTGGAGTTGAGAGGAGCAAACATGGTGGCTTATTTTTATTTTTATACATGCATAATAAAGATGGCGTGAACAACTATATATATTTGTATATATATATATATATATATATATATATATATATATATATATTATTATATATGGGATTGGCGTTCATAAAATTCAGAATTTTGCTGTAATATTATATATTCATAGTAAGTCTTATGCCCTTCAAGTTAAATGACACCAATACTGCTTATATGTATTATTTAGATATGCAGTTATATTTTTTTGGATTTTTTCAGGGTATATATATATATTTATATAGATGGATATTTCTATATTTATATAATATTTAGTTATAATATGTTGGTTTTGTTGAAATAATATGTACTCATGGTATTTCATATGCACTTGAAGCTGGAAGAACCTACTTTGTTGATAGTATGTATATTTATATATGTAAATAAATGGTCATAGTCTGTACATGTATACATAGATCGATACATGTATATATATATATATATATTTAATGTGAGGAAATATAAATGTGTATTTGTCTGATATACAATATTCATTCTAATTCGTGTACGCTGGAGTTAGGAGGATATCACGTGGCTATATTTTTGGTGTGTACACGTATATGTGAATGGATATTTATATATTTATTTAAGATATGGGTTTAAATAATAATTTATTTGGTAGATATACTATATATTAATGGTAAAACGTATGACCTTGAAGCTGAAATAACTCACTCTATTGTTTACATGTATTATTTGATATGCGTATTAATAATATATTTTATTCACACGTAAACATGAGGGGATATTTATATTTTTATTTAAAACTTGGGTTTAAATAAATATCTATTCTGCAGCTATATAATATACTCAAGATGATTTGTAAGCGCTTGATTTTGGAGATATGCATAGTTATAGATTCGGCTTGTATACGTATATATAGATTTATATAGAAACGCACGTATTTCTGTACAGGGAAGAAAGCGGACATTTAGATATTTATAGAAGATTTTGGTATAAAACATTTGCGTATTAAGCTGATATACTACTTTCATTGTGTATATTTTACACTGTAGTTGGGAAGAACTCACATATTTGAAGTTGAATGAGCGCCCTCTATTATTTATTTATTTTATTTGATATGCATGGTAATAACATATTTCAGTTACACATGAAAATGCATGATAATTTATATATTCAAGTAAGACAGGGGTATAAATCAATATGTATATTCCTGATATATTTTATACACTAATTGAATTTTAAGCGCTTGAGTTTGAAGAAACCTACTTATGGCTTTTATGTATAATAAAACGTGCAAACATATTTACATGTTTTTACTCCTGTATATAGATATATATTTATATAAAGATTTGGTTTAAATTCAACATTTCTTCGGCTTCAATATTCTATTTATTGTGAATCTTACACACGGCGGTTTGCAGAACTCACTTGATGCTTATAAATTTATTTTTAGATTTTCATTGTGTAAACTAATATATCAATAGATATTTAAATATCTTATTTGAGACGTGGGTATCTGTATGGTATTTATGAGAATAGAGTTTCATTTGGAAGGCGAGCCTTAATGAACTTCTAAGTGGTCTTTCCAAGTGCAAAAATAATAAATTTTATCAGTACAAGAACCGATTATTTCTCATTTTCTTTTCAAGTATCTAAAATTTAACATATTTTTATATATAAATTGAAAGGAAAAGCACAAAAGAAAAACGTTAACACGGAGAGATTGTGAAAGAAGAGAACAACCAATCAATTGCGTGCGTCACCTTCAGTTCAAGCTTAATGCCTGAACATGCTTTCTCTGCTTGCACAAATCCGACTGCAATTTGTTTATCCGTAAAGCGTTGTATGTGGCTAACTCTCTTCTGCTATTACATTTTGTAATTATCTTAAATTATACGTTTGGAAAACGTGTGTGTGAGGTTTCAACCATATGTTGCGTAATTGCAGACGTGTACTCCCCATTTGATTTAAAACAGGTGTTCAAGTTGCAAAGTTCTCTTATTCGAGTAATTAACCGTCTGGTCGATAGGCCTACGTAAGTTGATCGACAACTTGCGCATGTATCTTGATAAATAATATTTAATTTTGACATAAATTGTGGTTTCTCTTTGATTGCTGTTAAAGAAAAGTGTGCCACTTTAATTAACATTCGTTGTTTAGTAACATTAAATGAGCGTGTTAATAAGGCTTGAACTTTCTTTTGGGCTACACGGGAAACTGCACAGTATTTGTATAACAGCAGTTTAGTGGTTTTTCAATATAAATTATCAACAAATCGTGGCTGCTTTTCAATACTTGACAAGTTGGTCAGTCCAGTTGCAAAAGATAACGAATATAATAAAGCAATAAAAGATTTAACATCCAATGGCTCTCTCAGACAATTAATTGAATCAGTAGTTAAATAAGTATGTAAACAATTGCAGACGTATTTCGGACATGAAGAAGAAAGCAGTCTACCTGAACATCCCTTTTAAGGGGGATGCAGTTGCCCGAATGGCACGAAAGAAGGTTGAAGCGGCATTTACACGCACATTTAATGCAGCTAAACTACGAGTGTTATTTAAGGTAACACACTTGCCTTTACGAGCAATCCAAAGAGAAACAGCCGTTAATGTCGACATATAATAATATGTACAAATATACACGCCAAAATCGTCGATCAATTTACGAAGGACGATCAACCAGACGATTGATTAGTCGAATGAGAGAATATTGCAAGTTAAACACCTATATCAAATCAAATGGTGAATACATCTCTGCAATTGCGCAACACATCGTTGAAACCTCACGCGTATGTTCTTCAAATTTAGCATTTAAGATAATTAATAAATTTAATGACGGAATGGAGTTAGCCACATACGAAGCTTTATTGATAAACAAATTGCAGCCGTATTTGCTTGAGTAGAAGAAGTATGTTCAGGCATTGAGCTTGAACTGGAGGTGACGCACGCAATTTATTTGTTGTTCCTCTATATCAAAATCTCTCCATGTTCATATTTTTATACCTTATTTTGCCTTTCAATTTATATAAAGAGATGTTTTCTTGTAGGTACTTGAAAAGAAAAGAAGAAAGAGACGGTCCTTGTATCTAGTAAAATTTCTTTTCATTTTTGCACATGGAAAGGGTGCGAAAGATTATATCTACTTATAAATATATATATATATATATATATATATATATATATATATATATAATTCCTTCTGAAACGATGCATTGATATATATATATATATATATATATATATATATATATATCCGTAAGTGGAATATAAATTATAAATTATTTTTTGTCAAAAATGTCCATTTCGTCTGACAATTTAAAGCATAATGATAAAAATTAAAGTATGATTATGTATGGATAATACACATGTTAAAGGCTTAAGAGTGACGTTACCAGTGAAGTACTCAGTATACAAGGAAATAGACACTCTTTGAACCCGGAAGTGCAAATGAATCAATATTCTACTGACCTATAAACGTTATCAATATCCCCAAAATAATCAATGGTGGCATAAAAACATACGATGACAGTGTTCGGCAATATAAATTATCTTTTCATGGATAAATTACCTTTGAAACCTGATGCCATGCTTACTTTCTACTGCCAATGTTTAATTTTGGTCAAAGTCTTGCCATAAATCTTCAATTCAATAACATATTTTTTGTTTACCAAATATAATGATTGTATATTATATTCATTAATTGGCCAATATTTCAGTGGCGTAACATTTTTCTAATTCGTATTATCAATAGCTATTCTAAATTAAAAATTCTTGTATGCAGAATTAAAATGAGCGCTAATCCCAATTATTAACCTGTCAAACAAAACAGCTAAACTACTGTCAGTTACGCGTAATGGCACGTTTCGATTTTCCAGTTGCCATCAAATGAACACACAAGGCAGGTAACTTACGAAGGCTGAAACTCAACTATATGCAGCACTAAACGCTATGTAACTGATTTTTGCGTTGTGTGGCTGAAATTTGAGTTAAATTTTCGTCCGCTCGCCTGTTATGAATGAGCGTTATCACCGTTTTCGCGATCAATAATTGATTAATCAAATAATATTTACAAAAGCTGAAAAATAAAATTATTGGTAAAAATCTTTTATAATTGATCATCTAAAATTTCATCTTAGTTCAATAATTTTAAGACTGAATAACGTGGGGGTTCAGTTTATAGGGCAAGTTTGCGAAATATTATTCAATAAAAATTCTCACTATTCGAGAAATAAATTATTGTTTAAGATCAATTATTTCCTAAATTCGTGTATTTCAATTTTATATTCTGTTTAATGGTTTGTGTATAATTGAACAGTAGTAATTATATAAGCCGCATTCTTCCTGGACAAATTCTTTATGGTTACGTTAAACGGCATTTGTAATTAGGTATTAAATGTTGCTTACCACGTAAAAAATTAGTTTAAATAGATCCAAATACATATACCAAATTCAGCATGGAAAAATGGTGTAATTTCATTTACACGTGCGTTTCGCGCTTACCGGCGCTTCATCAGCAAGAACCGGAATTACGCAAAAGTCTCACCATAAATTTTGTCACGATATGTGGAAAAACTAGACATTAAAATACCCTGTACATATGTTTTCAGCAATAAAGCATTAAAGCTAACTTACAACATTTAAATATGTATTGTACCTGTAGAGCTTGTCAACACCATGGTTTAGGTTATGCGATAAAATTCAACAAAACTGTGAATAACAGTCTACTCTGGACACCTACTACTTCAGCAAAGCTTTGGTAGACATCCGTTATCACATTTATTGGAAAACATGATATCTTTCGAGGCCAAATTGTAAGGCTTTGCTGGGGAACGTGGGCGTTGAGAATTGGCTGTTATTATCTACTTTCTTGATTGAAATAAATAAATCATACAGAAGCCCGGGTTGCATGTCCGGATTGTACTAAGGAGATATCGGTTAGCATGACACGCATGCCTTAATGAAATTAGTTGTTTATTCATGCTGAATTTGGCTTATCCTCGTGTTCATAGATGAACGAAATTGCCAATGGGTACACCAATACTAATATGTTGATGAATTATAAATATATGTTTATATATATATATATATATATATATATATATATATATATATATATATACATGTTGATGTGTATTTTTCACTTTGTATCAGGTAGCAAGAGTTACTGATCCGTTAGATAGGCTTCATTCTTATTGGAAATTCGACGTGTATTGCACAGAATTTGCAGCCGATGGGACCAGATCCGAGGCGCCTTTGCTTCGGAAACTAGGACTTCATTCGCTGAATCCACCCTAGCAAAAAATACCAAAAAAATTTACCTCATACATCGACTAATATTTTTGTTTTTCCTTTCATATGGTCGGAACTTATTTGGAATATGTTAAGATCTAAAGTTCTAACTAACCACCTCCTACCTGTCATTTTTCAACATAAATTATGCTATTTGAGGAATTTTTATTATATATGTACATATATAATAGCAAAGCCATTTACTCAACTTAACTATTTTTTTTACTTTCTGTGAAATTGGCAAGTGGTTTCCAAGGTTTTGGAGCCGGTCAACAACTTGATGAGTTTCAAAAAAAGTAGAAAACTATTTATTTGACGAATTAAATTTGATATCTAGTTTACACAGACAACATATGCATAACAAAATCAAACCTTTCTTCCTAAATTCCATATTTTGCATATTTCAATTCATCAAGTCGACTGGTTACGGTCTTATTGATCAGTTTTCAAGTATGTGCCAGAGTTTCCAAAACCGAGCATCGAACTATTTACCATTTGCTTCTGAGTCTTGTGACTCGTTCACTTCGACACACAAGTCGCGTCTTTCATGCAATTTTTACTTACGCACTGTCTTATATATTTTTGGTCAGCCGTTCCTTAACATGAAGCGTATTTGGCATCGCTTTCGAGCTAAAGTCCAAACTTACACACATATATATATATATATATATATATTTTAATGCATCAAATGTACTTGGTAAATTGCTTCGTTTATTTTCAATCTCTCCTTATATTTTTATTAAATTCACGTCCAATTTAACACGATGCTTTTATGAGAATTTTGTGTGCTTTTATTGTTACTACTCTAGCACACCATTATATTACATAACTTCTATCTCAAATTGCTAACTCCGTTTTTCGTTTTGAAATAATAATTACAGCTCAACAGTCTCTGTAATGTAGTTTGTAGATTGTCCTGTTTAGTTCAGTGCCACCATAAATGAAAATATATTTCTGTAATTTGTGGCTAGCTGGTTTTGTATAAATAAACATCAATACTCAAGTTTTTATAGATTTGAAGTATAGGTGTTTTTTTTCAAATCTTCTTATTTATGCTCATTTTGCCGCCAATTACTTTTTTTTTGAGTAGGGCAGGCAACAAATTGAGGGATCTTTCTGTATATTTTAACTCTCATGAACAACTAAGCTGAGTTTTCTTTAAGAACTATTTTAAATGATCTTCCGTATCTAATAATTGTATTGGATATTTCCCCATATTTTATACATTTTGTCGAATGGAAAAATTAGTCTAATCTCAGCTATTCCGACCTATATTAACGATCGCAGTTTTACTGATTGACAATGCTTTCACGTTCGTCTCAAAGTCACTTGAAACTGAATTTTCTCCCGATTCTTTAGATCGCCATTTTGACAAGGCAAATAGTGGTAGATTCAGAGGTCACGTTCTAGCTGCGTGGAATAGATTGTCACAATTTCATTAGCTGGTGCAATTTTACAAATACACACTATTTTCCATATTTGTGTGTATTTAGATTTAAATATAAATGGCCAACTGAGTTTACGGTATGTGCGCTTGGCAATAATTTTAAATTGAGATTCCAGCTCGTACGTGTGCATACACGAAAATCACATTTATTGTGTATCGTTTTAAAACGAAGTTCCTAGAATGATGTTTGCCAGCATGAGACAACCACTATTCCATTTTATCTAACCAGTCGCAAAACATAGCCAAACTACCGTCAGTCACACGTACTGTATTTAAACTTTCTGGTGTCATCATAAGTTCAGACCGGAAACCAGAATGACGAGGATAACACTGTAATTCATACAGAAGGAAAGAAAAGTTAAATTTTCACCTTTCACGCGTAGTAGTCTCGAATAAATTTAACTTGTTTGTAGCTGTCGACTGCACACTAATCAAGACTTGTGTTGTTTAAAAAGTATATTTTACCTTGACATATCAGTGGAATTTTATCTGTTTTGTCCAAGTAACTTTACATATAAAACTCGCACTTATGTATAAGGTTTTGCGCACCTAGTAACAAATTAGTTCAATTATGACCAGAAGGGTAAACCAAAGTCTGTATGAACGGAAAGTATAATCTCTTGCACATTTGTTTCGTGCTTACTGGAAACTCATCAGTAGGAGCTGGTATTACGCCCTTTAGAAACGATATATTTTGGTGAGAGATGTGAGAAAATATGACGGTAAAATCTCCTATACGTATGTGTAAAACTGCAGAAGTGAAGTAAACATCATATAAAGTCTCGACAATGAGACTTCAACGGTAACTCACACTATCTAATATACCGAGTCCGTAAAGGACACTAACACTATGGCTGTTGTGTCCGTACCCGATACCAACATTATAGTCCTTTCATGACGTCTTTGGTTAACCCTTTTGGTCATAATTGAACTAATTTGTTACTAGGTGCGCAATACCCAATACATAATTGCATATATATTATTTCTCCGACAGAAATTGTATCTAACTATTATAAATTGATTGAGCCATGTCATGATTATCGCGAAATTTTATAACTGATATAGATTATGGCCATAGTGTTATTGATTTACTGGAGTAACAGGTGTTCAGAAATAGTTGTAATTCTCAATTTCTGTGAACTATAGCATTCATTGATATCCATCATGTTGGTACCATGTACCGACCCGGCAAACATAGTGTTAGTACCATGTTCCTTTTCGGTACTATAATGTTGGTATCGGGTACTGACACAATAGCCATAGTTTTGGTATCCTTTACAGACTCGGTATATATATATATATTATATAGAGTGAGTTAACGTTGAAGTCGCATTGTCGAGGGCCTTATATGATGTTAGCTTCACTACTGCAGGTTTACACATTTGTATAGGAGATTTTACCGTCCTATTTTCCCACATTCCTCACCCAAATATATATATATTCCAAATGGCGTAATACCAGCTCTTACTAACTAGTGGTCAGTAAGCACGAAACGAATGTGCACGAGTTTATACTTTCCGTTCATGCTGTATTTGATTTATCCTTCTGATCATATTTGAACTAATTTGTTATTTGATGTAGAACATATAATACATTGAATATCTATATATATATATATATATATATATATATATATATATATATATATATATATATATATAAATTGGTTCTCCGCCACAGACAGTATCTAACTACAACTCGTCTGTCTTTTTATTATTCTTCTACAAAAATACCGCTGGGGTCGGCATATGTTATTTTTTGTACAATTTAACTAGGCATAAAAAGTAAATTTACTTAAGTATTCAAAGTTAAATTAAACTTCAACTTATGTAAAACCGGTTACCTAACATATCACTAGCATTGATAGTTGTTTTAATCGATTCGTTTCTTATTTGTTGGGCCTTTTTAACGCACTACAGCAAGTTGACCTACGGGATCAAACTTGAATTTATATATATATATATATATATATATATATATATATATATATATATATATATAGTTTTAAAAATCTGTAGTGGTGACGTTTTTGTTAAACTTCATGGGAAAACACAATTTCGATGTAGTTGCGAATGTTTTTTATTTTAGCTTTTGCAACATTCATGTCTTTTATTCAATTAATAGTTCATGAGTTGTGCACGTTATTAAGCAATTAATTAAATAAATTTTTAACTGACTAAAAATGAACTGTCGTTTATTTGAGGTCCGAAATCTCAAATTGAAGAATTTTAAATCACGACCGCGCAATTAATTTTATATATTTTGCTTACATGTTCATATCTAATACAATTCTATCTCGTAGAATTTGTGTCGTATCCCGCGAGTCTAAGGCTTTGTGACCAATTTACGCTTCTTGGACATTTTGGTTTTTCGATCCGTAGCTCCTAAGTTGAAGAAGTGCAAATTCACTTTCTTCAAACATGTATTTAAAACGAGGTTCTAACTGCACAAATCATTCAACACTGATTTTATGGTGCAAACTTCGCAAAACCAACATTTTTTAGAATTATTTTAATCAAGTTTGCAAGCTTGAACTAGTTTTGCTATGTTGTTCGACGACTGGTTAAATACAATGGGATGTGTGTTTACTTCAAGCTAGCAATCTTGATTTAAAGAATGTTTACCACCACATGCGCAATCATTTATTGTTTAATTGTATTGCCTATATATTTATTTGTGGCAAAAGCTGCAATCAGTTAATGCTCGTGACTGTATAGAAATTCTGCAGCCGACATTTCCAGTCAAGTACAATGAATGCAAGACTATTAGAGGTGAGAGCCGCATGTCTAATTTTGCTTTCCATATATATGCAATGCAGTTTGATCTTCGCTAGTCTGTTTGCCGTCGTACTCTGATGATGATCATGGAAGGTCGAAACACGTCAGTGCGTGCGACTGGCGTTAGTTTTGCCATGTTGTTCGACGACTGGTTAAATACAATGGGATTGGTGTTTACTTCAAGCTCGAAAACTTGATTTAAAGAATTGTTACCACCATACGCGCGATCATTTATTGTTTAATTTTTGTTAAAAGTGATATACGGCTTTATCATTTGTAGAGGGCAACATTTGAAATCATTCAATGCTATGACAGCATCATTACTCGCTTATTTACATTTAAATACGATCAGACGACATCTGCGAGTTTGAGTTTGATTGTTTTAGCCTATATGAGATAAGTCTAGTTATGTGAACTATGATTAGATTGTGTTGGAATAGACACTGAGCCACTGGTTTGCTCTATGCGTTTTTATAACAGTTTATATAAAATATGCGTAGACGGCACCAATAGCAATAACCGACTTCACCTAGTGTGCTCTACGTAAGTAACGACATCTCGGATGGTGTAATTCGTGAACACGCTCAGAACGAGGTCGATACTTAAACAAAGAATCAGACGATGAACAGCAGGTTTCGTTTTTATCTAAATTTTATCACACAACACCTGTTGATAACGTTTAGCACCACCCGTTCCGAGACTAGTTGCTATGTAACCGTGTTTATGCATGACAATTAAGTTACTTCAACCTCATAAGTTGCCTTCCAGGTGAAATAGTTTGAGTGGACTACGTTCAGTTACCCACATATTTCCATAATTTTATTGAGTTATTTCTTAATAAATAAGGCCCTGTTGATTTTGTTTTGAGTTATGCTGAATAGAAGTAGCTTAACTTATTCCTTACTCGGCTTGTATGAATTTTCTGTTTGAGCTGTTTTAGGCTTTTTAAGAAATATGCGTCTTATATTGAGTGTCAAGAATTGAGTGTAATTTGTTCTTGGGATATTGCGCGGTTTACTTTTTTAATCATGTTTTATTGTTCAAATATTTTATTTATCCCCGCGTTCCACTTTTAGAAAAATTCTATAACTTTGCCATACTTTTATTGCCCTTTCTATTTCTTTTCAATTTGGCATTATTTTAAATAATTCATGTTTTACCGAATTGTGTTCTAGTAAACACTGACAAAGTGCAAACGTTCCGTCGTCAATTTTGAACTGCATAAATTTGATTTTTCTTCTGTCTTCACCTCTATTATTTTCGTTCTTTGCTTCCTTTATACTGAAGCATGTGACAGGGAAATGCTCTCAAATTTATTACTTTAATACTTGATTTCAAAACTCATGTTTTTGCCTTCATAGTCTTATTGCCTTACTTAATTTAAACCCACCTTCCCCAGGAATGAAAGAAGTCTGAATTGTTTTAAGGCTGTCAAATTGCTGCTTTAATTATGTTTAGCTGTTCTTTTTCTTCAGTCAAAAACGTCTGATTATTGCGTCGCTACTAATTCATGAGACCAGCTCATTTGATTACGTTTTCATTACAAACAGAGGCTAGAATAATATATTTAAATTTTCTGCGAAATTTCAACTACGAACAAATATGGCAATAAAAGCGGCCGTCAGCTAAATACGCAATGACAGAAACAAGACCGCAAAGCCCTGCTATCTCTTAGTATATAATTGAATAGGATAAGCCTTCTCGTGTCAGAAAGGAGAAACAAGCTGATTATTTCCTGCATTTTAGAGAAAATTTAATATGGCCACACATAATATTATAAGCGGAGCGCATTATCAGCCTAATTAGACTGTCTTAGGTGAATATTAGGAAGATCTATATTTTTTTCAGCGTTGTAAAGTAAACATTTCAAAAGATAACTAATGCAATTCATGAGCCAGACCCGTTTTTGTCCTTCGTATCTCACTGTTCTCATCGTCCTCGAATGCAAGTTGTTGAAGATTACTGTAATTGTGTATTAGATGTTACGCACCTAGTAATAAATTTGTTCAAATATTATCAGAAGGATAAACAAAAGCCAGCATGAGCGGAATGTATAATCTCATGTGCACATTCGTTTCGTGCTTAATGGCGTCTCATTAGTAGGAGGCGCTATTACGCACTATATCCTCTTTGTATTTCGGTGAGAAATGTTGGACAATAGGATGGTACAATAAAAAGTCTTCGAAAGTGCGACTTAAAAAGCGAACCTTCAATAATATATAACGAGACTGTAAAGTGTACCAAACAAAATGGTTATTGAGTCGGTAACTGATATCTACTCTCAAGTTTCCGTATAGGTACGTGGTACCAACACTATTGTTGCCGAGCCGGTACATAGCACCATTACCACGGATTTAAAGTTATGCTGGATTTTACAACAAATGAGTATTATAACTATATCTGAACACCTGTTACTGCATCACATCAAAACATTCTAGCCTTGATCAATATAATTTATTACTTTTCGTGGTAATCATGGCGTCATTCAATTAAATAGATACAGTTTGTTACGGAGAACTAATATATATGCAACTGTATATTCGGCGTTGCGAACCTCGTAACAAATTATTTTAAATATGACCAGGAGAATAAATCAAAATCTGTATTAACGAAAGGTATATTCCAATGTGATCATTGCATATATTAGGTCTGCGCAACAAATAATATCTAACTGTTGTATATTTAAATGAAAGATACAATGATTACCGCGAATAGTGATAAGTGATATCGTTCAAGGGCAGAGTGTATGGATTCGTTGGAGTAACATGTGTTAACTTGTTGTTGCAATTTTTAATTCTAGTGAAATATGGCATATCGTAAAATCCCTTGTTTTCGTACCATGTGTCGACTCGACAACGATAGTTTTGGCATCAGGTATCAACTAAACAGCCATAGTGTTGATACGCTTTACTGGGCCGCTATATATATATATATATATATATATATATATATATATATATATATATATATATTGAGTTGGCTTTAAAGTCGCAGTCGAGACCTTGATGCGAGTTACACATTCCATAGAGTGTACCGTCCAAACGTCCTATATTCCTCATTCAAGTATATAGTTGGTATAGGACTTAAAACCGGCTCCTACTGACGAAGTGCCAGTTAACACGAAACGTACGTGCACATGAG
The DNA here is from genome assembly GCA_029291075.1 of Eudiplozoon nipponicum. NCBI lineage: Eukaryota > Metazoa > Platyhelminthes > Monogenea > Mazocraeidea > Diplozoidae > Eudiplozoon > Eudiplozoon nipponicum. Next base: position 112,506 of record JAQBSW010000245.1, read on the forward strand.
ATTATTCCTTTGATTTATTTGTCTGGTCATATTTTAACTAATTTTTGACTAGGTGAGTAACATCTCATACAAAATTGCATATATATAAATGGTATCTTTCATCGTCCTGTCAAACTGTTAAATTTTGTTAATGAAAAATAATTTGACTAGCTTTATTTTCTTTAAATCACGCTTGCGTGCTTAAGACAATCACCGGTTCCATTGTCTCTGACGAGTCGCACAAGAGAAAAAAATTCGTCAATCACAAGTTATGATGCATTTGGAATTTACTTTGTCATCATAAGTGGTTCATTAAATCAAGTTTGCGAGCTTGAAGTAAACACCAATCAAATTGTATTTAACCAGTCGTCGAACAACATAACCAAACTACCGCCAGTCGCAATTGACAAAATCTGAGCTTACATTTTAGTGCAGACATCAGGAAATCTCCAGAATTTGCACTGAATAAAAGCATTGGGGCATAAATAAAATTGAAAAATATTTAAAATTCATGACTACTGTGCCGTAGATGATGACATTCATGATTTAATTAAAGTTACAGAATAGAATAGCTGACAGCAGTGCACCTGGCTACTACTTAGATGTGTTCGATAAGGACTAAATCGGTAAATTTGATTAATTTTGCTAAATAACTAATGCAGTTTAATTTATTACTTTGTATTTAACTAAAGTGTAATCAAGTACTAAGTAATAAATCGAACATTGGTTGCGCGGGTAATGATAACAATTACTTTTACCAAAGTGGCGATCTTGATATAAACACATGACTCTTTATGTAAATTCATTTTTCGGCATAAACTAAACACTGTATAGTGTAGATAAGGCTGGCATTCAGTATTCCGATTTCATCGCGGAAAGGTCTCGAAACTGAGCATGTCAGCTTTGGAATTTGGAGCTGTTACCAATAAAGGAAATGCTAACCGAAAAATTATGTAGAATAAAACTCAAAATTATAAGTAGTGTGCGACAGGGGGCTCAGTGTTTAGAGCACCAGATTCCGAATCAGATGTGCCCACGTTCGAGCCCTGTCCGCGACAAACTTGCCATTACGTGATGAGTTGCCAATAATGACGAAACCGGTCTAGTGGATGAATTTCCCTTTCTACACTATACAATACTTAGTATATACTGACAAATATATGCACATAATTTTTCAGGTTTTTATATTAAGATCGCAACCTTGATTAATCTATCAGGTAAGTTTCGGAAAATTGTATAATGCTAAATCAGCTGAAAATTTGTAGGTTTATTGTCCTGTGATTAGCTGTATAATTTTTCATCCTGCTTGACCTTGTAATTACGTGGTATTGAACATGCAAACAGACATAGGTATTCATCTGTTTAATACAAAATTTTTAAAAGCTTCTATGAATAATCCATGGTGCACTTCATAAAATTTTTTCATACAAAAACCTGACGATATACTATTTGTCATACGAGTAAATGTTATGACTCGCTGTGCACATGTAGTTCGACATGGTAACACTGCGATTAATGTTGTGTCATATTTTCTGTTTTCGTCAGACCCTGCAATGGATAGAAAGAATCGATTAGCATAAAAGCAAAAACCAAAAAAGGGTGCTGATTTGTGCAAGCATTATTCACAGACGAGAGATAGAAACTGATTTCAGTGGATTTGCTCGAATTGAATGCGTCGTGTATTTATTCTGAGCAGATTTTACCATTAGGTAGAGGGGCATTTTCTGTTAAATTAAGATAAAAAACAATCCTATCGTTTCTAACTAGTCGCAAAATATGGCCACCACAGACAAAATCGATCTGCAAGGTTATTTTCTTTTACATGACTCACGATTAAAGAGATAACATAGTAATTTTATGTCTTGATTTAACTCCTCCTGTCGTCTATTGTGAATTAAACGCCGTACTACCTTAAAATCAATTAGTAACAGTCTCCGCAACCCACAAATTTCCTCTGCGAGTTACACAGACTATTAAACTGTCCATTGCAATGCAGGTATACTAAAGTGCAGTAGATTGGGTTGAGCGCGAATTGAAGTCAGATTAGTTTATTTACTGAATCTGAATCCTTTGTTTAATAATCGACAAATCGGAGACTATATCGTCTTCGTAGGAAGAAAGTGTGTATAAAAATATAACTTCTATACTGATGGGTAATTTGAGAATTAGTAGGCTAAACTATGTATAAATTTATTCATTTAGCTTGTTTATACAAAACAGTTCAATCGAAGGAGCTATTCCGCCAGATATAATCTTGACAGATACGTCTGGTTATTATGATTGTGAAATCGGAAAGGAAACGAGGGATTAAGTTGGATTAAAATGAATGTTGTACGTGGTAGGATATTTCACAATTATCTGATAATTGTTGGTCAATAAGGCGTCTGCATTACCATCAAAAGTTTTGTTTTCGATATGTCGGTACTCAATTTCAAGAGGCTTTTTCAATGGCCTTCTCATCATAATAATATTAGACAGACAGTAATACAAGTCAATAAGTTTTCTTATTTAAAAAAATAAAATTTGCGGGTTTAATGAATTGTTACCACCAACCACGCAATAAATGATTTTTAACTGTATAAGTTGTATACATTTGGCGAAAACCGCAAAATGTTCATATTAGTGACTGCATGAAGTTTGCGCAGCCGAAATTTCCACTCGAGTACAATGTATGCGGGATTACTGGAAGTTAGAGCCGCATAACTCAATTTCCACCGTTTATATTTTGATTGCGTTTCAGGTTGACATCGTGGTCTCAAGATGATCGTGGAACGTCAAAACGCGTCAGTTCGCGTGAATGACGGTGGTTTTGCTATGTTGTGCGACACGTTTTATTCGATAGAATTGACGTTTATCTGTAGTTCACAAAAACTATTTAAGAAGTTCTAGTTTTATAACCTGTCTAAAATACCCGTGATTAGTGGACCAATGAAACAAGTTATGAAAATTGAGAGCCAAAATATCGGCAACAAAAACATTGACGGGAATAGAGAAACCTTTTTTGACATCACAGTTCCTTCAATTAAGTTGAATGACTTTTGTAAATTTTAGAAGAATAAAAAAAGAAGAAAATAGATATTCAAATGTTCAAAATGACACCAGCAGACAATTCCGTTCTTCATCTTCTCTTTCGTTGTGGAAAACTATAAATAAGATTTCTTATAATATTCCTCTCTTGTATTGAAGGAAATGTTACATATTGACTACAGATAATGGAATACGGTTTGGCCTTTTAACGGTTCAGAATTAACACGAATTTGGAATAAATTTATACTTTAATACACCAAGCTTTTCGATTTATATTAATAATTACAATAATGGCTAAAGTAAACATAGTACTTACCATCGAATTCCGTATCAATTTTCTAGTTTATTGATTTTTTCCAATTTTTTTGACACTGCTGCTAGGCGATTTATTGGCTAGAGTGTCGAAATGTGAAAAAAACTAAGATATGCTACTTGTTTCAGGCTAAAATTTTAGTGTGGAACTGTTTGTCTATCTCATATGTCTAAATAGCCTGCAGGAGAATTGAATATGTAAAGATAGATCCACATATGTAGTGCACCAGATGCAGATATGTGTGAGGTATTTTCAATCCAAATCAATTGTCACTCTACAGGAACTTTATTTCCAACGATTTGTGAATATTTTGCGAACAATACGCGCATCTTTTCGGTTATATCCTCAAAAATCAACTTTTTTCTCATCTAGCAACCAATATTTAAAATGGTCCCGGTGGAGAACACCTACAAGGTTTGTTTCCGAGGTGCATTTTTTCTATAAACAGACTAGAACGAGCAAAGTAAGAGGTTATAAGGCAGTGAAGATCATTTGTCGAGAAATGCTTTAGGAACGTCAAGTCTTTAAAAATCATAGCACTTTTTTGTCATTGATCTAAAATTGGAAATCAAATTGAGATAAGTTTGGGTCTTATTGTTGACATAGACGTTGGGATATAGATTTGCAATGAGTCCAGTCTCTTTAAACAGTTTGTATCTGCACCTTACTTGGGTTCTATATGTGTTACTTCTAATCTAAAAGAATATGCTGCTATTTGTAATTAAATTGTATAATAATTGAAATGACAAAAATAATATTTTTTTCTGAAGTTTACGATAACTGTAATGGTGTAAACAATATTATTGATAAAAGCAATGTTATTGATATAAATCTTTTTTTCTAGTGTCATTATTAATTATAATTTTTATAATTAATACTGATGAATTTATACATGTACTTGTATATGTTGCAAGGCATTTTTGATTTTTGCCAATCAATTATTTATTATTGTATTGCTAATCATAGATTACTGAACGTGCAAGATTTACACTCCAATATTTGTAGTTTTCTTAGCTTATTGAAAATCTATTTTCAAACTTTTCTGTCATGCAGTCGTATTTTTTAGAACAAGTGTTTTCATCCCCTTTGACTGTCTTCGTGAATTAATTAATCAGAGTTGCGTGCTTCTATATATATTCTGGCCAGTTATTGACGAGTCCCAAATAAGGGCGAAACCGGTCTACTTGATAAATTGCCTTTGCTACCTTATACAATGCTTAGTTTATACTGAAAGAACCCACACACGCACATACACACACACATATATATATATATATATATATATATATATATATATATATATAACGATAAGAAATAACATAATCATATTTAGCCTATCAATCATAACTTTTTGCGTTATTTAGCCTTAACATCAAGAGATACACATGCTAAAACAAATCAAGACAGCCATGTCTGTTGGGACTCATAAACGTTAAACAAGAGCAATAATGGAGGTCAGACTATGGAGCTTTGCTGAAGTAGCAGGTGGCAAGAATTGGTTGTTATTCTCAATTCCGATAATATTACGGCTATTTCAAAAACCATGGCAGTGGAACCATTTACAGAAATATTGTAAATGTTACTTATAGTTAGTTGTATTTGAAGTCAAATTACTGAAGACTTTATACTGAGTTGGTTAGGTTACTGCTTGAATAGACATACACGTATACAGTGGGTTTGGGCATCGTTCCGGTTTTAAGCAATGAGACACCAGTAATTACAAAAGGTATGTGTGCATGAAATTACAATTTTTGTTCGTACTGACATTGACACAACATTCTGGTACTATTTAAATTTATTTATTCCTAGTTAATCAAAATTGTATATATATAAAAAAAATATTAGGTCTTCGCGACAATGTATATTTATATATCTGCTATATATTTAAGTGATTATTGTTATGATTACTCCGAAATATGATAACTGATATCAATCGAAGCCAGAGTGCATGGATTTGCTAAGATAACAGATGTTCAGAATTGGTTGTTTTTCACAATTTTAGTGAAATTAAACGGAACTCTAAAACCATTTTGGTTGTATTCTTTACAGGATTCGTATGTTAAAATTAATTTTCATGTTCGTTATATATTATGAATAGGGTGTTGGGTTCGAAGTCGTGTTACCGAAGATTGTACGTTGTTAACTCCAAAACTGCTTGAATACAATCCGTGCTGGATATTGTACCCTTCAGCTGCTCTAGGTTTCTTGACTAAGTTTATAATAAGCTTTGCAACTATTTCTAGCTCCTACTGACGAGTCGCCGGTAAGCAATAAACACATGTGTGCATGATGTTACTCCATTTATTCATTCTGACTTTGGCAATTCTTTATGGAACTATTTTAAATTATTTATTGCGAGGTGCGTAACACCTAGCAAATAATCGCAAATAATCGAAGACTATTTATTTATATTGTATGATTCAAACGTTTCAGTAATATTTCGTTTCCAATTTATGCTTACTTCACAATCACGTGCCATTTCAAAGAAAATTACCTCGGTGCCAGTGCCGTGTTGGACAGGTGGGTGGTGTTTCTGCGTCTGTCGACGCTATATATTTAACATGCAGATCTATATTCAAACAGTTACACACACACACCTGCGTGCTAGCAGATACCAAATTGCGCGTAAAAGTTTAATGAACATTTCCATGCCCGGGGTGTTTACTTGTGCTCACTATGATAGCTTTTTGGAATACGGTTTTTTGAGATTGCGAACTAGATTTTGTGCATGTTGTCAATAGAAACTAAATATTACTTAAGATAGAAAAGGCTAATCATCAACTTGGAAAATTTTGCTGCTTATCTGGCAGTCATCAGGTAGTTTTAAGTGTGTTTACGGCTGGGTCTTGATGAAGGACGCCTTTCATTCAGCATCAAGCAGTGCCTACACTTTCCCGATGAACTCATGAACTGCAGGCAATTTTAAATTGAATAACAATCGTTTTGCTTTGGTCAAGTTTTGCCTTAGTTGGATACATTTTGGTGCCGCTTTCGATCGAAAGCTCCAACCAACCACTGCAGATCTGCAATTTTAAGTAATAAAACTATGCCACCCGGTGATGTGATTATGAATTAAAATATAATAGAGAGTTTATCATTCAAATTATAATAGTAAGGTTTGATTTTATACTTTTTTGTTCGTATAAACCAACCTTGCATTAGATAGAAAATACAATTCGTACACTAAACCGACTACGCCATTATCACGCATTATGATTGCTGTAAATTTTTATCCCTAGTTCTTAGCATAACTCCTTTTCTGGAGCATTTTTGCCTTTAAATTTTTGCTGCTAATATAATAAATAAATACAATTATTTCACAAATTTTAAGCTGTCACTATTGGTGCTAAGTTTATTAATGTAAACATGTGGTTGATATAACTTAAAAATTGCACAACATGACATGTGCACATCATTTACTAGTTTCCTAAATGGAATCCCTTCTGTTAAGGCAAGAATTGAAAGGGCCGGGATTTTAATCCTGGAAGGTTTCATTCATAATGCATTTAACTCATCTACGATGTCAGGAAATCCGCCAATAGCACTCAATTTGCAATTTTTTACTAACTTATATTTTTCTGTCAGTACTTCTTTAAACTATCATTGATAGCGGAGATGGTGGTAACAATTATTTAAATCAAGTTTTCGAGTTTCAAGTAATCACCAATCGCATTGTATCTAACCACTCAATTTGTATTACCTATATATGCATGTTACAAAGATCAATAAAATTTAATGTTCGTTCATATAATTAAACGAACATTGATTGCGCGGGCAGTGATAACAAGGTTGCGATCTTGAAGCAGACGTGCCCAGGTTCGAGCCCTGTCCGTGGCAAATTCTGGCCAGAACGTGATGAGTTCCCAATAAGGACGAAATCGGTATACTGTATGAATTGACTCTTCCACACTATAAAATAATTAGTTTATACTGAAAAATGTATGTATATAATGGGCCAGGTGTTTATATCAACGTCGTAACCTTGATTATACATAGTTAATGTTCGTGACTGTTCAGAAATTGTGCACCTGACATTTCAAGTCAAGTACAATGTTTGCGAGATTACTAGAGTTGAGAGCCGCATTTCTAATCTTGATTTCCATATATATGTATTTTGGTTTCATCCTCACTATTCAGTTTGCGGTCGTACTCTTGTGAAGATCATAGATGGTCGAAACGCGTCTGTAGCCGTGACCATCGGTAGTCCTTCTTTCGTCTGAATTCGCTTAATTTTCGCTTTAAAAATAATGCTCTAGCTACTCAACCTCGTTCTGGTTATATAACTCAGACTCAAGGCTTCCTTGTGATATGGTACCGAAGTGAAGTAAAATGGTTAAATATTTTTAAACAATTTTTTTCGGTATAAAGTAAAATTGCTTTTGATAAGAAATGCAATTTATCTACTAAAACGACTTCATCCGTATTTGCAAATCTTGAGTAGAAGTTAGAATTTTCGCGGCCGATAATTGAACCAGGTCTCATTTCCTACATCATCTAGCAACGATCTAGTTGATAATACGCAATTTGTTTGCTTATGTAGTAGTCATTTTCTTCTGATAAACTAGATACAACTAAACCCTGGTTTATTACTTTAATTTCATATTAAGTTCACAGGTGTGTGATCACGGTGGCCTATCGAATTGTAGGTCTAAAGCCGTATCCACGAGCACTTACTTGAAGAAATGACTGAAAAAGAAGACGATTTAAATCTGAAAACTTTGTGCCACACGCAATCTAAGAAAGGTGTGGCCTTTATCATTGCATTTTTAATGCAAGTTGCATTTCAGCCTCAATCTATTTTCACACAGAGGTTGTGGAGTAAGCAGATTGAATCAATAGATGCACAATATTTTAGCTGACGATCTGGTTTGATGTCAGTTAGCATGATACTACGCCTATTCTCATGTTAGCATTTTAATTTTTTACATGATAGTATCAATTCTAAGAGGGATTTAAAACGTGACATGTTTGCTTTACGTACTGGTTTGAACAAAATAACATTTTTAAGACCTTGAATATTTTACGCGATCGAGGCCAGTGTGTATGGATTTGCTGAAGCAACAGGTGTTCATTAGTAGTTTTAATTCCAAATTTTGGTAAAATTTAGTTTATCCTGAAATCCATTATGTTGGTACAGTACTCGGCAATCAAAGTGTTTGTTTCGGGTTCCGACTCAAAAACCATAGTATTATACCCTTTACAGACTCAGTATATACTTTATAAAGTGAGGTGACTTTGAAGTCGCATTTTAGAAGATTTTAAAAGAAGTTAGCTTCACAACTGCTGGTATAAAAATTCGCATTCGAGATTTTACCACCCAATTTTCCCTCATGACTTGATCGTATACATAATGGGTATAGGGCGTTATACCGGCTCCTACTGATTAGTCGTCAGTAAACACGAATCGAATGTGCATATGAATTATAACTTTTGTTCACGTTTTCTTTTTTTCTCCTTCTGTTTCTATTTGAAATAATTTTTTCATAGGTGCGCAACATCTAATACACAATTATAAATTAATTAGCTGTCCGTTATTGCAGTAGTCATTTTAATACCAATCCGGCTTTAATGCATACGTTACTTTCATTGTACTTCTTTGAGTTCCACTAGATTTTTAAATTTTGTCAATAAAAACATAAAATAACCTAATTTCCCTATAAATACTGCGAGACGACGTTTTTGCACTATTTTGGGCCTTTTAAGCACATCATTAATGAAAACCACGTGGAGAGTCAAAATTCATTTCAATTAAGTATTTACAATTCATGTTAACGTAGACTCGTCATTGGTATATTACAAAATATACCTGTTAAAAATTATAAGTTGCAGTACGTAATAAAATCTAGTGCTTAAGTAAGCCTCCCTCAGCGCAATTAAAATATGAAAAGTTGGGCCTATTTCGGCATATCGCATTTCTGGTTTTTGCTCTTAGCGAGATTACTGAGTATTCCGTATATGCAAAAAAAAATAATCTCCATTTAAATGAAATCTTATATTTACAGCAAGCATAATAACTGTATTTTGCAGTTCTATTCTTTAAAGTAATCTACTGTAGCGTGGGCGGTTTTAAGTAACACTTAAGTTAAGTTAGCGGACTTAAAAAAACTAATCATTGTCTAAATTCTTTTTAGTTGTCAAACGTTAATCTGTACATGAGGCGAAATGAAATATATCAGCAATAAATGTTTATTCATAATTCAAATATAGATGTTTCGTAATCCGCTGAAGGCAATGCTCTTAATTGTATTCAGTTTAGAAGGCTTAACTTTATGTCTCGTTTTATGCCTGTTTTCTTATTATTGGTGATTGTTGTAGCACAAGTTATTGAAATACTGTCAATTGGAGCCAGGGCATGAAGCTTATATTGATTTATTTGAAATTAAGACTGGCTTTTATTCTCCATTTCCGTAAAATTTAGTTTAACTCCTGTAATGGTCAACACCTGTTGAACGACCTAAAGTTGATCCCTCATCCTGTGGCCGACTCGTCCATATAGTCTGGCTTCAATACAGTAGACTTATTCTCATCCATCCGTAATATCCATAACCCAAACCGGCAAGAATGGCTGTCCATATTTAATAATAAATTTAATACAGACAAGTTACGGCCTAATTCGTCAGTTTATTAGGCTTATGACGTGTGTGGTCTAAAATAAAGCACAAAAATGTACATTAGCGCATCAGTTCAACAGAAAATATAGCTAAATATTTTATAATTTTAAAGGCAAACTAGAGACTCTAAACCTAATAATCATTAAATCATATACGTTTAAGTAAATGTAGTCAAAAGTTAACCAGAAAGACATAACTAAACAACTAATCATGTTGATAATGATGATAAAGTAGGCGTTCCTTCCTTTACGCATCTGCAATAATATAGCCGGACGGTCAGCTCTGTCGATCTGCATTACTTCATAATTTTATACAAAGAATGTTATATCTTTCGAAAAAATATTGCATATATTGAGCATGTGTTGACTTTTCGTTTAGAATGTGATTATTTGACGATGACTCTACCGTTGCTACTCTACGTACATGTGTAGGAGATGACATCATCTGATAGTATCCAAATACTTGACTGAATGATTAGAGATTGTGAAATGTAGTGCCATTTTGTTTATGCTGAATTTCGGAGATAATCGCAATCCTGTATAAACTGCCTTGTTATTAGGACCATCATATTTCATACATAAATACTTATAAGTTAGTTTAAAATTATAAAGAATATATATATATGTAATTATATATATATATATATATGTATCAAAATAAGGAGTTAACGGTTAAATCGCTGCTTGGAGAGATATTGCCGAGCTCTGCTGATTAAGTATGAAGTGCGAGTAACTGACCTAGGCATGCGTTTTTGCAAATATGCAATTTATGCAATAACTTTGTTTCGTGAAATCTTATAAACATCATCCGACAATATTTTTTTAGGGGTTATCGGCATACATGCCGATCACAGTCGAAAGCAAACACTTGCATAGTTTAACATTTAATAGCCACTGAATTATTTCATTTGATCTGGAATTGTCAAACAAATATCACAGAGATATATTTCTTGAATGGTTGCGTAGTGCAAGATTCAAATGTTGAATCTCTGCGCTTTGCGTTCTCGGGTTTTCGTTTTGCATTATCCGTTGCTGAAGGCTCTGAATGTTGCCCATTTCCAAGTACGCATCGTGGTTGTCTTCTTATTGGCATGGTGCGGATTCGTCCCTCTCTTCCGAAGGCTGGATATATTTTCCTCCTAAACACTGGAAATGAGGTACGATCAAATCTTCCAAGATTAGATCAATCTGATCTTTACGAAACTGATAGTGCAGAGCGTAAACCCGCGAATGAAAATCGCGAGATTATAAATATCAGAAATATTTCAATAACGAGGAGTAATTTGATGAGGTACACTACCAAGTTTAATTGGTTATTCTACGAAGAACTTTTAAATGCTCCTTCACTTCTATCTTAATTTCTTAATTTATTCTCAAACACACACACACACACAAACGCATATATATAAATACATATTACATATATATATAAATATATATATATATATATAAATACATATTATATATATATATATATATCCACATTGATATTGTGGGCAACGTCGTATAGTACGCATTAGACAAGGATTGGTTGTTCCGTCTGGAACAAAATTAATTTATATTGAGTTTGCGAAAGGTAAGTTGTTTTAATCAAAGCTGTGATTGGATATGATCCCTTATATATATATATATATATATATATATATATATATATATATATATATAAATGAATATATATGCCAGCATAAATTAATCATTGTATAATTCTTAAAATCAAGTTTGCAAGCTTGAAGTAAAACCAATCCTTTTATATCTAACCAGTCGTCGATCAAAATAACAAAACTACCGCCTGTCGCAACGTACTGACGCGTTTCGACCTGCCATGATCATCATCAGAGTACCCGCGCAATCAATTATTGTTTAAGCATTGTATAGTTTCGAAAAGCCAATTCATCTAGTAAGTCAGTTTTGTCCTTATTTGGAACTCAGAGTTGTTCAGGTTAAAGCCCTATCCGTGTCAAAATTGTTGACAATACTTTTAGAGTTCCAAAACAGCCGAAATCGGTCTACTTTGATGAACTGACTGTTTTACATAATACAATGCTTAATCTATACTGACGAATATATATATATATATATATATATATATATATATATATTAAGGAATTGGTGTTTATATGATCGTAATCTTGACTTAAAATAATGCATACTTAACAGTTATAGAGAAAAATATACGCGAAGATCTCCTATCTAATGAAACGTCAGTAGCAGCTGTGTGATTGCCCAGCCCTTAGTATGAATGGAACGGATTACATGTAACTTTGCATCTGCACTTTTTGTTGGTCTGTTTATTGCGTAAGGAGCTGTTGACTGATGAAGGAACTTGGAAATATTTTTCCAAAGATCTCCATTGAAGAAAGACGCTTGGCAAATTCACTTGGTAGTAATAATGAATATAATGAATTTTCTGGAAACAATTAAAAAATAATTGTTCACACGGGTGGTGGTAAAAAATTTTGATATCCATTTTGCGAGCTTGAAGTAAACACCAATCCCATTGTATTTAACCAGTCGTCGAACAGCATTACAAAACTACGGCCATCATTGCGTGCGACTGGCGGTAGTCGTGTTGTTTTCGACGACTGGTTAAATACAATGGGATTGGTGTTTACTTCAATCGCGCAAACTTGATTTAAAGAATTTAGGGAAAAATACGAGGAGAACCTTTTTCTCACACTATAGACAATCAAACTTAAATGTGTTGACACCAAATCCGTCGATAAAAAGTGGACTACCACGCATTCACAATTTAGCACACAATTTAACTACGCAATACTCGTATAAATGCTGCAAATAAATTTTAAAAATTCTAAAAATAAGACTAGTTTTGAACACACTAAATTAAATGGCAACCCATATCGTTTATAATTGAAGAAGTGAATTTTTGTGGTAAAGTATTCCAAAAATACTTTTACTCGTTTATCTACAAAAACGTACATGCGATGTGCTCTTTCTAAGAATACTGAATTTTCAATCCAAAAAGGTGTTAGTCTCTTTATAGAGTATATATTTGTATTTTTACTTAATTGCACACGAGGTATTTACTTGTTGCCTGTCTGAGTTTGAGCCACGCCTATGAAACAAAATATTCGTTTTTAAATGATGCTTTTGGTCTGGGCTGCAATTATGAAATTTTTAATGAAAATGAAACTGTATTCGTATGAATTTTTTTTTGCATTTAACAGATTTTGCGAACCAGCTATGGAATTTGGTTCTCAGTAGATCTAAGCAGGCTACAGAGAAAAATGTAGCTTGCAATAATGGCCAACCAAAAAGACGGAACGCCATTATAAACGTGATAAGTGTTACATCAGTTAAGTAAACAATGATTGTAGAGTTATTATTATAAAAGGTTAGGTCTTGATATAAACACCGACCCATTAATTTTACATACAGTATAAATAAGAGGCAGTGGAAAGGCATTCTAGAGCGGCTTGTCCTTATTGAACTATCGTACTGGCCAGAATTTGCCGCGGACAGGATACGAACCTGGGCACGTCTGCTTCGGAATCTGGTGCTCTATGAGTTCCCAATAAGGACGAAACCGGTCTACTGGATGAATTGCCTTTTCTACACTATACAATTTTAGTTCATACTGACATATGTAAGAAGTGAATGGGTGAGGTGCTTATATCAAGACCAACCTGATTATACATAATTATATCACCACTGCAAACAATGTCGTTTAATTATATAAATGTTCATTTCAATACCACTTCCCCATGTAATGTGGTGTCTGTTCAGTAATGACAGATTGGGTATGGTTAGTTGGAACTTTGGGTCTAAATGGATGCCATATGAGCTCCACCTAAAGGGAAAATAGACTAAATAGGTTACATTAGTTAGTATATAACTGAAAATTGTGTGTAGTGTAGTGTGCGGCAGGATAGCTCAGTGGTTAGAGCACCAGATTCCAAGGCAGACGTGCCCAGGATCGTATCCTGTCCGCTGCAAATTCTGGCCAGTACTTGATGAGTTCCCAATAAGGACGAAACCGGTCTACTGGATGAATTGCCTTTTCTACACTATACAATTCTTAGTTTATACTAACATATGTAAGCAATTAATGGGTCAGGTGTTTATATCAAGACCGCAACCTTGATTATAATAATTGTTATCACCACCGCGCAACCAATGTTCGTTTAATTATATAAATGTTCATTTCAATACCACTTCCCATTGTAATGTGGTGTCTGTTCAGTAATGACAGATTGGGCATGGTTAGTTGGAACTTTGGGTCTAAATGGATGCTATATGAGCTCCACCTAAAGGAAAAATTGACTAACCAAGTTACATTAGTTAGTATATAACTGAAAATTGTGTGTAGTGTAGTGTGCGGCATGATAGCTCAGTGGTTAGAGCACCAGATTCCGAAGCAGACGTGCCCAGGTTCGTATCCTGTCCGCGGCAAATTCTGGCCAGTACTTGATGAGTTCCCAATAAGGACGAAACCGGTCTACTGGATGAATTGCCTTTTCTACACTATACAATTCTTAGTTTATACTGACATATGTAAGAAATTAATGGGTCAGGTGTTTATATCAAGACCGCAACCTTGATTATAATAATAATTGTTATCACCACCCGCGCAACCAATGTTCGTTTAATTATATAAATGTTCACTTCAATACCATTTCCCCATGTAATGTGGTGTCTGTTCAGTAATGACAGATTGGGCAAGGTTAGTTGGAACTTTGGGTCTAAATGAATGCCATATGAGCTCCACCTAAAGGAAAAATTGACTAACCAAGTTACATTAGTTAGTATATAACTGAAAATTGTGTGTGTAGTGTAGTGTGCGGCAGGATAGCTCAGTGGTTAGAGCACCAGATTCCGAAGCAGACGTGCCCAGGTTCGTATCCTGTCCGCGGCAAAATTCTGGCCAGTACTTGATGAGTTCCCAATAAGAACGAAACCGGTCTACTGGATGAATTGCCTTTTCTACACTATACAATTCTTAGTTTATACTGACATATGTAAGTAATTAATGGGTCAGGTGTTTATATCAAGACCGCAACCTTGATTATAATAATAATTGTTATCACCACCCGCGCAAACAATGTTCGTTTGATTGTAGAGTTTGTTGTAAAATGTATAAAAATTAAGCTGGCGAAAGAGAGATAAACACCATTTCCATTGATTTAGCCAGTTGCATAACACAGAAATGCTACTGTCGGGGTTAACCGTGTTAATATGATTCTAATAGGAGTGATCCAAACTTCGCAGCTTTGCTGATGACTATTAAGAAGTTAATAGATATATATCATTTAGCAAATTCATTGATGATTGCCAAATGTATTTTTGATCATCTTTGAACACAAATGAGATAAAACAAAAAAATTATTTTGCAGTAACTTTTTTTCTTTAACAAAATATTTCGGCTGCCTTTCTCGGCGGTGTTCTTCAATTGGTCCATCCTCAATAGTGTAACAAATGAAACTCTTGTGAGGAACACTAGTGAAACTAGTGAGGATGGACCAACTGAAGAAAGCTGCCGATAATATCAGCCGAAATATTTTGTTAAAGAAAGAAAACTACTGGTGCCATAAAAACTGCGTTCGTCAAAACGCAGATCAGGTAAATGAAATTAATCCAGCTTCGCTAAACATTTTCATTTAAATTAGTTAGCATATTCTTTAAATAAAATTTGCGAGCTTGAAGTATACACAAATCCCATTGTATTGAACCAGTCGTCGAACAATATAACAAAACATAACAGTTAGCATATTATCTTGTTTATGTATGTTGGCTTGTCCGTTCGGTAAATTGAGGGTAAGAAAACAATATTCGCTGATAGTTATTATTTTATCTTGAAGAAACTGCTTATGCAAATTTTGAGACACACTTCTGTAACCACACTTCATTGAAGCCCAAACCATCTTACATGGAGGCACACATTCCAGAAATCTATAAATTATAAACTCAAACGTATGCAGTTAAATAATGTTTGTTGCGGATAACTAATATGTATGCAAGTATGTATTAGGTGTTACGAACCTAGTAACAAATTAGTTCACCTGTGCCCAGAAAGATAAACCAAAGACAGCATGAACGGAAAGTATACTCTCATGCACATTCGTTTCGTGCTTACTGGCGACTCATCAGAAGGAGCTGTATTATGGATAATATATGGATTTACTGGAGTAACAGGTGTTCATAAATAGTTCTAATTCTCAATTTCGGTGAACTATAGCATAAATTGATATCCATCAGGTTGGTACCATGTACCGACTCGGCAACCATAGTGTTAGTACCTTGTACCTTTTCGGTACTACAATGTTAGTATCGGTTACTAACACAATAGCCATAGTGTTAGTATCCTTTACAGACTCGGTATATATATACTATATAGTGTGAGTTAGCGTCGAAGTCGCATTGTCGTAGACTATATTATGTTAGCTTCACTATTGCAGGTTTACACATTCGTCTAGGAGATTGTACCGTCCTATTATCCCACATTCTTCACCCAAATATATAGTGGTTAAAGGGCGTAATACCGGCTCCTACTGATGAGTCGCCAGTAAGCACGAAACGAATGTGCATGAGATTATACTTTCCGTTCATGCTGTCTTTGGTTTATCCTTCTGGTCACAAGTGAACTGATCTGTTACTAGGTTCACAACACCTAATACATACTTGCACACGCATGCACTCATAAGCACACTTTAGACTAACTTAATTATGTACATGTAGTGCAGCTTGATAGTATAGTCATATTTGTGTAATGATTAATCGATTAACCCGAGTCGTCAACTTTTCGGTCATCCGGTTGACTGTCCCTACACAAGCGCGAGCATTTATAGTTGGTGCTTTTTTGCTGTATTGCGTTAAGGTTTTGTGAAGATCCTTTCGTTTTTTGGATGGTTCAGCAGGCTGTCAGCGCTAATGAGCTGTATATTCGGCATTCTAAGATGTACTAATAACAAGAAGATAATTTGATTGCAGAATTAGGATGGCTGCCTACTAAAGACAACATTTATACTTATCTTTCGGATATTTGCGCAGTGCCAGCTTAGAATGTGGAATCTCCGCGATTTGCGTTCGCGGGTTGTTGCTTTGCGCTATCCGTTTCGCAAAGATCCGATTGATCCCCATTTAGAAGTACACATCGATTTTATCTTCTTTTTAGCTGGATGCGGATTCGCCCCATTCTTCCGAAGGCTTGAACGTCGTTCAAACTCACCACTGGAAATGAGGTACGATCAAATCTTCGTTGACTATCGACGTTTCGATATGTCATTTCCAATATCATTATCAGGCCTCTAACCACGCACACATTAAAAAGGTAAAAGTTGGTCTGCCATTTGTAGTATATATATATATATATATATATATATATATATATATATATATGTAAATATATGTATTTATATGTACATACATATGTATAATATATATATATATATATATATATATATATATATATATATATATATATATATGTAAATATATATGTATTTATATGTGCATACATATGTATAAATATGTATATATATATATATATATATATATATATATATATATATCTTTAGTTTTTGAGTGTGTGTTTTTATGTGCTTCATGCATATGCATATATAGATTTTAGTTACTGAGAGAAATTCTTTTTCTTAAACCATTGGTAACTCAAAAATAAAAATTTAATTAGAACTGTTTCGGCTATTGTGAGCGTTTTACTGCGTGTGATTCGAGGCCCGATTATGATATGAGAAATGACATATCGAAAAGTCGCCAGTAAACGAAGATTAGATCTTACCTCATTTACAGTAGTTAGTTTGAACGACGTTCAAGCCTTCGGAAGAAAGGGACGAATCCGCGCCCAGTCAAAATAAAGGCAAATCGATGCGTACTTGGAAATGGGGGCCAATCGGATCTTTGCGAAACTGATAGTGCATAGCTACAATTGCGTTTACACGTGTCAAAAAATAATCCAATTACTCGCATTCCTCACCCAAATATGTAGTGGGCATAGGGCGTAACACCGGCTAACATCGATGAGTCGTCAGTAAGCAGAAAACGAATGTGCACATGAAATTAGACCTTCCGTTCATTTTGAATTTTTATTATCATTCTTGTCTTATTTGAACTATTTTGTGACTAAATGCGGAACCCTTAATACTCAATTTCATATAAATTAGCTCTCCGTTATAAAGTGTAATTATTAAGTTATCTTCCTTAAATCATGCTTTAGAGTTTGAAATAAACACCGGTTCCATTGTATTTAATTAGTCACACATCATAGGAAAACTACAGTCGGAAATTTTGCAGTTGACATATCCAGTTATGTACAATTTATGCGAGACTACTAGAGGTAAGATCGGCATATCTGATTTTCCTCCCATTATATATAAATTGCGCTCTGAGCATCGTTAGTTAATATGCAATCGCGATCTGATGATGCCCTTGGAAATAAAAAGTGCGTCTTACGTGTGGCCGACGAATATTTTTCGATGTTGTGCGACTGATTAGGTTTTCTGAAGTTCACAAACTTGTTTCAATCAATTTACCGTACTTGTGCGAGTGTTCGGTTACATATTTTCCATTTTGTCTCCAATTTTTTTATTTTCCATTTCTGCTGGCCGAGCGCAAAATTCATTCAGTTAAGTCTTATCACATCACGAATTGGAAACGGCTTCAATCCTCAGTTGTTTGTTGCTCGATACCATTCTAATTTTTGCATTAACTTTCATTTTAAGCGTATGATAAAATATATCTTCATTTTTTTAAATATAGTTGAGTTGTTTTTTCTCGAAACTCTATTTATTATTATAAATATATTGTCTGTTCGGTAAAAGCTTACCTCATTGGAGTGCCAACTTGTCACAAGGAATATAACAAAGGCACAACATTTAAAGTGTCTTTTCTTTCTGCTTCAAACCGGATATTCTCGTACTTATATATTAATTTTGTGCTCATTCGTTTAAAAAATAACTGTGTCGCATTGGTGATTGAGCATAAGTAAATGGCATGAACATTTCTTAGAATTACCATGGGAATAAACAGAATTATACGAAAAGTCGAAATAAATCATGAGGAAGCGAAAAATATTATATTTCCGTGATAAAAGCAAAACCATTTCAACAATGCAGTCCGGCATTGCTATACTTCCTGGTTCAAAGGTAATCTATGCAACAGACATAATTGCTCATATTTTTATGCTAGACAAGGCCTTCTTAATAACGTGTTGATTTTTATATAGGACACGCAAGAACAGCCAAAGTCAGCATAAACAAAATGCTTAACCACATGTCATCATGAGTATTGTGATTACTGGTAACTCATCAGTTTGAGAGGCAACACGCTCCCAACCCATTAAATATTTCGTGCCATCTTTCCTACGTACGCGATTCAACACAATCATAAAATTAACTTCAAATAAACTCATACACACATATACACACACACATATATATATATATATATATATATATATATTGATTTTATTCTGAATATATGTATATTGCACGTAAAAACTCAATATTGCATCATGTCGCAAAGGCAATTTAATGTGTCAATATTGGAAACTCTAAGGATTTCCAAGAATTTTGTCGCGAACTGGGCTCAAGCCTGTGCACATCTAATGGGTATTCTGTGACTCTATTCACCAAACCATCCTATCGCACAATACACAAAATTTTCATTTATGTACTAATTAATGTTCTTGGTTGGCACTTCCATCAGGTGGAGCCTATACGGCATCTCCTTAGAAATAAATTTCCATCTAGACATTCATTACCTGTTATTTTAGAATAACCACAACAGACTAAGAAGCCAATATGCCGACGTTTGTTTAACCAAGATAATTTACATATTATGGTAAAGTTTATTATGCTTAACTGACAAATTTTAAACGCCAAAGATGACGATATAAGCAGCCGCTGCAAGATCACATTGCAACCAAAATTGCCTTCCAGAAAATCAGTTTGCTGATTGGTTTGAATTAAGTTTGGCATGTCTGCAAACTGTTGCAAATTTACGATAATTTTCCAGTCACTTTTCTCGAAACCAGTGTAGTTATCTCAAAATCGTTGCGAGATATGATTTATTCGTTTAATTTTTCATTAAATACACTTTCCTGCTGGGTGACTTATGTGTAGCATATGCCACAGTAGCATGTAGTATGATTGCTCTATGACCTTCGTCAAGTTAATCATCTTGCTCATCCTAAACTAAACGCGTGGCCACTTAAATTATGAATTACGCTTAATAGATTTTTAATTCCCACTATCTAGTACTTAATAATATATAAAATGTGGCTATGCATGGAATGTTTATACGAACATAATTATATCGTTTTCAAAACGTCCAATTGGCGCGTACCATATATATATATATATATATATATATATATATATATATATATATATATATATATATATATATATATATATAATATTTCGAAGTTTTTATAATAGGTACGAAACC
The DNA here is from genome assembly GCA_029291075.1 of Eudiplozoon nipponicum. Lineage (NCBI taxonomy): Eukaryota > Metazoa > Platyhelminthes > Monogenea > Mazocraeidea > Diplozoidae > Eudiplozoon > Eudiplozoon nipponicum. The sequence continues at coordinate 132,857 of JAQBSW010000245.1, forward strand.
ATTGCTTAATGGATTTAAACCATTTTTAAATATGTGTTCTTAAGACTATTAAAGCAATATTTCTATGTATGGATTTACTACCATAATACAGTTTTCTCTCCCTTTATTTCACTCTCTCACACTATATATATATATATATATATATATATATAAGATTAAGTAGTTTAGATATATTTATTGGTTCCTCAGTTATTTAAGCAAGATAATGTGTATTTATTTATGCTTGCGTTATTTGCAAACAAATTGACAAATATTTGTAGAAGTGAGATTTAAGCGCTGTCAAAAATGTTCTCATGTGCAGCTTTCTTACCTCTTATCGTGATATATTTCCTCACAGCTGGAATTTTGCCATACTCTACCCTGTTTGCTCAATCACTCCTGTTAGTTTAGGCCACTTTATCAGAAGTCTGTCAAAGTTTTGTTCACCCCGCCTACCAAAAATCAAATTGTTTCTCAAACCTAAGCATGCGTCTGCTTTTTTAAATATCTTTTATCGCCTCCATCCTATTATACCCTTTTGCATATGTATAACTAACTCGCTTTTACGTATATTTTCATTCATTTATCAGAATATAAATCCTTATTTGTAGCACAGGAATAATAATTTCCCTTCTATTGTTATTTCTGGCTACATCCCTATCGAAATGTCTATTAATGTAGCTACCTATCCATCTCTGTCAGTTCTCCCGTTCTGCTCTATTTATTTGTAGGTATGCATGCGATTCAGTTCCCTATTCCTATATATACATGTACATTTTCTTTATAGTTTTTAATCTATTTCTATCTATCCAAATCTTTATAACGTTCATGTGTTGTCATCTACTGAATTCTCCTTTCATCCATATCTACGTCTAAGGCTGGAATGACTACAATACCAAAACCCTGAATTGCATACATTTTCTTATATCATTTGATAATTTTTTTACTAAAATTTGCTTAGCCTCATTTGTCTTAACTTCATCTTACGACATCGTTGTTAAATGAACAACAGGACAGGTCTTATGAATGAATGGTCACCTGATTAATAGCATGCATATCATACCCATGAAAATTAAATCGATTTTATATATTGTAAAGAAGAGTATAATGACAGAGTCTGTTATTCATACATGGTCCTTGCAAACAAAACATTACAAAAGAAAGCAAATGCAATTCCATAATTGGACTGGCTTCATCTTTATTATAAGCTAATCAAGAAGTTGCTAGAATTGCCGCGGTGAGTATTTTAACTTGTTGCATTTGCTCCTGGGCTGTAAATCTCATCTCTTACGCCACAATAGTGAATTAGTTACGTGAGCATTTAACTGAAATACGATTATTTTGATTAAACTGGTCTTCACACGCAATAGACGAAATGGAACATAATTTTGGTGTTATTGTACAAACCATCAGTCATGACTATGGCAGCAGCTGGTTTGATTCGATCCCACGCTCGTTTGCATCGGAATCGTAAAGGTGATCACTTTCGCCATGTGACGTGCACGCTGTATCTAATTTTACATATTATGCAATAATTGTTCGAGTGGATTTGCTTCAGCTAACCATTCTTTAGCATCACTTTCAACATAAAATAGGCATAATGCCAATTGTGAACGTAATATTGAGCTAAAGCAATAGAGCATAATGGAAAACTAATTCAACAGAATAGGTTTAAAAAAATTTTACTCGTGGTTAGAGATAAATATCATATGCATTTAGTTATTAGACTTTGTGATTTTAGTAACAAACTTTTAAATCAAGGTTGCGATCTTGATTTAAACACCAGTCCCATTATGTGCATACATTTGTCAATATAAGCTAAGCATTGTCTAATTTAGAAACGGAAATTCAGATAGTAGGCTAGTTTCGTCCGTTTTGGGAACTCCTGATGTACTGTCCAGAATTTGCCGCAGCAAAATGGCTCAGTGGCTAGAACAACAGATTCTGAAGTAGACATGCCTAGGTGTCTACCCCGTCCGCGGCAAATTCTGGACAGTACCTTATGAGTTCTCAATAAGGGTAAAAGCGGTCTACTGGATGCATTGCCTTTTCTACATTATACAATGCTTACTTAACAGTTGCAAATGTATTTGTATATTGGAACTGGTTTATATTCAAATCGCAAAATTGATTGAAATAATTTTTATCACCTCTCGCGCAACGAAAATTCGTTTGATCTAGTAACACGTTAATTCGCATAATATTAAGGAGATAAGGCAAATTAGCACGGGCAAAATTATTTATTGATTTACTAATAAGTTTATTTTTTCATGGTAACTCATTCTTAAGAGATAAACTGCACTCCAATCCAATTTTTGACAAGTGGAAGAATGTGGAACAGTTGCAAGTGAAATCGCGTTTAAGCTGACGTACAACAATTACATAATTAATCTTGTGACTTCAACGCATATTCAACGTAAATAATTAGTGTAGTTGGTGATGCTTTAATTATATTCTGTGGGTTCCGTAACATGGAGATAGTGCTTTCAATCAAATTATCCTGAGTTCAATTCCCAATCTCAGAAGTCCTCAAAGAATTTGATTTTGTAATAATAGAGGAAACCTGGGATTCGCAGATGGATTATATTCAGTAATGTTTGCCATTTATTTTATATAGAATTTATATATATATATATATATATATATATATATATATATATATATATATATATATACTAAACTAATTGCCTTTGCTACCTGATGCAATGTTCAGTTTTATCGGTTTAATGCTACTGTTAAGTGGCTACTCAGGAGGACACAAACCATTTCTCTTTGCTTTTTAGATTTTTTCCAAACAGAGCTATTTCTAACTCTCTGTTATTAGAGCTGCTCGTCAATGCGGTTTCAAATACAACTTACAATATACAATAAATACTGAGCCTCTAAAGAATATCGCTATAATGATTTTTGATATACCAAACTTACAACCAGTATCAAACCAATGTTTTTCGAGATACCCAGCCTGTAATTCATACTAATAAAAGGAATTTCCAGACACTGAGCCCGTAAAGGGCACTGAAGAAATGGTTTACGAAATAGACTAAACTTCGACAAAATTAAAAAATAAATCAATTCTGAACACCTGTTGAACCAGAAAATACATACACTCTGGTCTTGACTGACAGTAGGTTTAGTTTTACGAATTCAAAGTCACCTAGCCGAAGACCTTTTGTGACTTTAACTCCACGTCTATTTGAATACACATTCGTATAGCAGAGTATACCTTGCACCTGTTCCACATTTCTGGTCCAAATATATAGTGGGCATAGGGCGTGATATCGTCTTCTACTAATGATTCGCATGTAAGCGCGAATTGCATGTGTACATGAGATTATATCTTACCTTTATGCTGAGCTTTGCATAGCATTCTGGTTATAGTTGAACTTTTTTGTTCCAGGCCCCACAATAGCTAAGCTTTAATTGCTTTTATATATATATATATATATATATATATATATATATATATATATATAATTTTTCATTGTATCTCATTCTGTTTTGTGGCTTATACAGAAATTTTCTCAGTTCTTTTGTTTTTAGGATTTATTTCTGCAACTTTATTGAAATTTGACTTTGCAATAAAAAAGTGATCCAATATCTGTGTAACTAATATATGCATGGGAATTTTTGATACCTGCAGTTCTAGAAATGTTCATTAACTCGTTTTGTGGTTCTCGAATATTTGAATATCTTAGCCAACGGCAGAAATTATATGTTCAATAATTCTGGACAATTTTTTATTCTAGTTTTTTGAAAAAACCCGTTCTGATTATTATTACTGTTTTGCAAGGATTGTGAGGGCGACACACCTTTGCATGATACGATCGCTGTGAAAGACATGCAACTGGTTGCTTTGCTGTTACATCATAACGCTGATCTGTGCATTACAAACAACTTGGGTCAGAATGCGATTCACCACGCTGTGCTTCGCCACGATACCGGGTTCGTATGATCTCTGTTTTTTCCTATTCTTGTATTTGTTTAGCACCTTGTGTGCATTTGCACTAACTTGTTACTAGGTGCGTAATACCTAATACACAAATACATTGTTTACTATATACGCACATAATATGTATCATCAAATTCTGATATTTTTCTTTATAATTTAAATTGAGAAATTAATCATTGTTGTAAGTATTAATTTATTATAAAGCAGACAACTCAGTTAAAAAAGGCCAGTTTAATTTTCGCTAAAACTCAACTCGACTGTAATACATGGTGCTAAGTATAAATTGAATTTGCAACTATAAACTGCGTTGTTTATGCCGAAAAGTGATCATATATATATATATATATATATATATATATATATAAACAAGCGCTCGGCATAAAAATTCGAATGTTTCATCAACATGATATTTTAATCGACTGGCCACGAATCACAAAACCAAACAACAATTTACTAGCATTCAGGAAAATCCAAACCCCCCCCCCATCAAACATTCCACCGGATTGGAAACAAATTGAAGAAGAAAAAACAGCTGCAAATCAGATATCAAAATAATCGTTAACAGCGACAGAAATTTCAAAACGGTATGAACATTCATATAATTAAACGAAAATTGGTTGCGCGGACAGTGATAACAACCTGGGGCAGTGTGGCGCAGTGGTTAGAGCACCAGATTCCGAAGCAGACATGCGCAGTTACCAATGGGCAAGAAAAAAATTGGTAAACAAGGTCAAACGAAAGACGGAACTCGATTTAAAATATTGGTATACGTATCAGCCTGCAATGACAAAAGTTGGTTAATTCTCAATTTATCATTACCAGAATGACCAGATCTCAGTTATAACTTTGCAATGCAACGTGCAAAATCCCTACACGCAAAAGAGCATACACATAGACACATACGCCGATACGCTTACTATTCATCCGAAACAAGAAATAGAAGTTAAACCAAGTCAGAGAAGTTGCCACCCACATAATCAAATCAAACCCAGAGATGTATATAAATGAAAGATCGTAATGTAATGTTTACCACTCTCGAAAAAAAATTGGCCCTTATCGAATTTTTTATTAATGCCTTTTTTCGTCCTACTAAGGCAATTGACATTATACTATATATATATGGCATTGGTGCTTATATCAAGATCGCAACCTTGATTTAAATAACTGTTATCACCGCTGCGCAACATTTGATTGTTTAACTTTATATAGACATTTAATTTGGAGAACACTGAGATGAACTTTGATTAAAACATAAATTATACATTAATAAAAAGAAAACGCAAAACGCGAGCGTACACACTCATCCAAACAATTACCAGGTTCTATTCGAATGATGCACGAAATTTTTTTTCATTTAGCTGAGGACTAAGATTGATGCACAAAACTGCCTCCACCGTGCGAAATTCTTTTTAGTTTCCTCCTTTGAAAAAACCTAGAAATCCGCCTGATTTTGTAGTGTAATTTCTATTTAAAAAATTGTGTAGTTATTCGTGAACGTTCTCCCTCATGCCAGCTGTGTCTTATCTAAAATTTGCTTTTTAATTAAATGGCTATTTCGGCCTTTATATCGCTCTGAGCGGAAATGACATTTGGACAAATTTGAGGACCTTACCCATCGAAATTTTAAATTTAATTTTTGCTGTATAGAAAACATCAATTTTGAATTAGGAATCCAAGAGGTCATCTTATTTTTAATTCTCCGAGCAAATATTTTGTGTAACGCGTCCCCTTTAAAAGGTATACTGACATATATTACCTTTGGATATGGGACAGCTTCATTGCTTATTTAATGTTGTTTATGCTCCCGGTTTGATGCAACAAATTTTCAGAGTATCCATTTTCAAATATAGTTTTTTTATTGTAGGCGGTTCATGACATGGACATTACCAGAACAGCTATTTTTATTCTGCCGGATAAAGTTCGCATCAAATTTCTCTTTTAGGACATTGTGACAGCGCTGGGATGAAGGAAGTATTGTCCTGTCCATGTATGCTTCCGATATATTTCCTATTTAGTTTGCCGTCTTTCTGTATCAATAGCAATAATGTAGGGAAAGACAGCGCGCTAGACTTAGGTTTATCGGGCTTGCTAACGAACTGAATGTGACGGTCCACATTTTAAAAGTATTTAAGTAGGCACTTTATTTTGATATCTACATTTGTGATTATGAAATCGTGAACAACATACTCTTGACGATTGTGGCAGTATTTCATAATTAATGGTTCTTGGCTTGATGCTTTCAGATAGTACATGTAGGCACCAGATGGTAGTCTTCCTACCAGACTTCCCCCCGCGACTCCGTCGTTTTGGGTGCTATATGTCTACTTTAATTCAATATATATATATGGTTTAGTAGTTAGCTATGATAATGCTTTATAGAATCTTGTGATTTTATTCATCCGCCGACAATATAACTTCTGTGTGATGTCAACACCGAATGAATTTATGATTTAGTGAATTAATTTGAGACCTTAAGTTTCTGTGATTATATATATATATATATATATATATATATATATATATATATATATATATTATTATGTGTGTGAAAGAGAGAGAGTAAAATATAGAACGAAATCATAGTTTACCAGACAATTTTATTATTTGTTGAGTGAATAATATTGCCGAGATTATTTTCGTTAAATCCTCAACCCAAAATCAAATGAACTGGTTTTCTGAAGGCGAGAGAAATTTTACATATAAAGTGTGTCAACTTTAATACTGCAATGCAAAATTTAATCATTTAGATATGTTGTCAATTTTGCTATTCTAGATTTAACTATTGATAGAATGCTAATTATTTTAGTTATATAAAGAATACTTTTAAAACGAATTTTTAAATAATATGTACTTTGAATCACTTATTAATCGAATAACGCTAAAGAAGCATTGTTAGCGATCCGTTTTTATTAATTCAATCCTGGAAACTTTTTAAAGTAATACTCCTGTTTTTGAACACATATTCCATGTGTTGATGCTAATGTTTTTTTATAGAAGTTGATTAGCCGTCTACCTTAAACTCTGTTCCTGGTAATATAACTTACAGTGACAGTGAGACAGGAGCGTTGCAGTTAGTTCAGAAAAGTTTAATAGTTTTTTAATTGATATCGTTTGATGTGCATCTGTTTTCCTCTAATATGGTTAAATATTATGTTAGACAGCCAAAGTTTTTAAACCATGGACTGGGTAGCCTGTTCTTACATTCGTAGACTTCTCTATTAAATATTTAAATAAATATATATATATATATATTGGTATGTTTACAATTTAAAGGCCAGTTTTAAACATTGATGTTAAAAAGGCATTTTGGTTATCTTTAACGTTGTTTCCGCAGTTCATTATTGTAGGAAAATTTATAGCCCTCCTAGGCCGGTAAAATCTTGATTCCTTTACGTTTCCAGTTGCACGGATTTTCTTTAGCCTTAATTGATTTGTTATCACTGGCCCAATCACTTCGACCTAAAAGTGCTGTTGACAGCGCTGCGCAAGGGACAGCATTATATAAATGGTTTTTCTTTTTCAAATCATGATTGCGACCTAGAAATAGACAAAAACTCCTATTAGATTTAACCCGTCACACATCGTAGACTAACAACCATCATTCACATGTACTTACGCGTTCCATTCTTCAAATATAATTAAGAAAACGCGACGGAAAGTTGACTAACGAGAATTAAACATCAATACATATATGGAGAGCATTTACAAGGCAATTGTTATCACCACTCGTGCAATCAATGATTGCTCAAGGTCCTTTTTGTTACCAAAACTCTTCTTGGTTTTGGCATAATTTAGTTTACTCGTAAATAAATCCACAATTATTGGTAATGCTGTAGCTAACCGATTTGCATTCACAAATGATAAGTTTGCAGATAATCGGGCGTTGCTTAAGCTTCTCTAAGTAACAATTTAGTCATAATTAAACTGGTCTACGTGGCAGAGTACTTTTTGCATGTTTAATTTTGACATTTTCTTTCAATATGCATAGTTTTTGTCGGTTTTAAGAGAGCATTGCCTAAGATAGAGAAAGCTGTTCGTAGAAATTCTATTTGGTGCGGCAATTTATGAAATTTGGGGGAACTTGATTTATAGTCATGCATTCCATCATCTACGTCGTAGGTGCTGTGTAGTGTATGCAATTTTAAATCTCCTACCACTAATTGTAATCCAGATTTCGAGGCGGAATTTTTTTCCTGTTTGACGATGAACCGAATTTAGGTCAATGGAAGGTCCAAACGCGTCAGTGCGTGCGATTGGCGGTAGTTTTGCTATGTTGTTCGACGACTGGTTAAATAAAATGGGATTGGTGCTTACTTCAAGCACGCAAACTTAATTTAAAGAATTATGCTGGCTATCGTGTAAGTGATGTTTTTGTATATTTAAATGTGACTTTTCTTCCTTTATATATATATGTCTATATATATATATATATATATATATATATATATATATATATATATATCACGGCCACTTTTATGGACCTTTTTTCTTTTCGGTACAGAACACTATTTTCAGTTTAGCAGTCATGTTTACTTATATTTGTAATGATAAATTAAGAATAAACTTCATTTCCGTAAATTAGGTTATTTTTATAGAACAATATTTTTTCGATTACAACAGGCCTTTAAATAAGTTAGCGAGAGCAACTAATGTGCTAGACTAATATCGACACTATTAAAAACTCCTCGGTGAGGTTAGGATTATATACTGTTTGTTGCGTTGAAATAATATATATGAATTTGCGAATTAGGCGTGATTATCTAGTAAAAAGTCGGTCCAAAATATAATTGAAGGATAAACCAAATTCTGTAGGAACTTCAGATGTTATCTCATGTGCATACTTGTTTCATGCATTCTGGCGAAGCATGAGTATTAGCCGGTATTACGCCGTGTAACCATTTTAAATTTGGGTGAGGAATGTGTGACGATTGGACGGTACAATCTTCTATAAAAATTGGTACAAGCAGCAATTCAGTTAACTTTATATAAATTCTTCAACAACGTGACTTCAAAGCCAACGAACTATATATAATGTATATGCAATGTCTGTAAAGGTCGCCAATAATATGGATTTTGTGTCAGTACTTGATATCAACACTATGGTTGCCGAAAGTAACATGGCACCAACACTATGGTTGCCGAGTTGTCACCTGTTATCAACACAATGGATTTCACCAAACTTGAGACTCAAAACTTCTGTTAATTCAGAAAATCAATATACTCTAAAGTTGACTATATTATTTATCGAATTTTGCGCTAATCGTGACACCATTCTCTTAAATACACTGTCTGTTGCGGGAAGACAATATATATGCATTATTATATTAGGCGGGAAGTACCCAGTAACGAATTTGATCAAATAGGACTAGAACTATGAAATAAAGTCAGCATGAACAAACGTTTTAATCTCATGCATACGTTCATCTCCTGCTTACTGGCGATTCACCAATAGGGGCCCGTATTCCGCCCTTTTCCTACTGTATATTTAGTGAAGAAATATGGGATATTTGGGCGCTACAATCTTCTGTACGAATGTGGATTAAAGCTTTAATGTAGTTTACTTTCTATAAAGTCTTCGACAATGCGAATAAACAGCCAAATCAATATATATATATATATATATATATATATATATATATATATATATTAAGCCGAACATGTAAATAGTAAGAACACTGTAATTTCTAAACCAATACATGTTACCAACATAATTGATTTAAATTTGGGAATTCCAACTACTTCTGAATTCATATTATTGCATCAAATCCATACATTCTGTCCTTATAGTTAAAATTGTTGGGGTCGGTTATCAACCCGGAAGCTCTACGTTTGAAGTCAAGGAACTCATCGTCTAGGCGAATGAAGTTACTGGTTTAATGCAATTTTCATCCTTATTCCATTATTTGTGTACCAGATATCGAGGCTTTATCTGCTTTTTGTATATGTGGAATAGTCGATTTTCGGTCAATTATTCCGGCTATCGTGACAGTGATGTTATTGTATATTTAGGCTTGTCCTTATCTATTATATATATATACTTCACTTTGTCGACCAGACTTCCTACACAATTACTAAAATTATTGTTCTTAAAAATCTAATTAAACCGCTTGTCTAACTTCGATGCATATATTAATTCACCCACAGTGCTATACTGCTTTTCGGCTTGAAAATTATTTATTTTCGAGGTACCAAACAGGAAATGGGTGAATTATTCGAAAATTTTAGTTAGTTGTACTAATAGATGTTAATGCAATTTGTTATACATATACATACACGTATATTGAATAAATGTATTATTATACAATTTGTTGATATAGCCGTATCTAGACATACGATAGCATAGCAAATGCAATCCACATATATACATATATTTACATAATTCAAAGTCAGAAAAATAACCAACATAAAAGTATGGTCATACAATTTATCTAAGTTTAACTTCTGCGCAGATAACTGTAGAAATAAATTATTTGATTACTTAAAATTTTATTGATTTCCCGATTCTTAATTTTGCTATTGAATTATTTCTACTGATTAACGCGTAGTTATTATGTATGTCGGGCATCAATTGGGTTTAAAAATTTGCCACTTGGATTTTTATATATTCTCCTCGCCACATTAAAAATAACTGTTTTGTAGTTACGCCATGCCTAAACGCTATATACTATAGCTTTATTTTTTGTAGGCAGGACTATAACTATATCAGATATGCCTTCATGTAGATGTAAGCTGCAAATATTCATGTATATATATATATATATATATATATATACATACTATATATATATAATATATATATATATATTGTTGTGGCTGTTCGACACATTTTCGAACAAAGCAAATCGATAATTTGCTCGTTTTATATAAAGTTAAATAGTAGAGGGTACTTCTGCATAGAGAGATGAATCGATTAACGTCTTCTTGAAATTTAAACATGAGTTTCAGAAGAATGTGTTGTCGAATTGAAGGCTGGTGGCCACTTACCTTTCTTTCTTGAAATGTGTTTATGCGAGAGGGATCGAGTGTGGAATGATGGAGCAATTTGTAGCAGGTCAACATGCGTTGATTATTACGCTAGAGAGGAGAAGCATATGCAGTCCAATTCGAGTCCAGATCTTTAAAAGTTCTAGCGAGTACTTGACAAGTTGCCAATAAGAGTGAAAGTGGTTTACTTGATGAGTTACTTTTGCTAGCATGTACAATGTTTAGCCTACACTGATAACAAATACATAATTAAAATTTTGTCATAAAACTTCCATTCAAAATTATTACTCTGTGTGACATGTTGTGTGTTCTATAATGACAGACTGCGGTGGCTAGATAAAACTTCACGCATTAAGAGATACCAAATGCGTTTACCTAAATGTAAGGCTAGGCAAAATGTCAGTTGGCATATGACTTAAAATTGCGCTTTGTGTGCGGTCCCGTTTCAGTTATGGTCGAGGCAAATTCTTACAAGTAAATCACGAGTTCCCATTAAGGACGAAATCGGTCTACTTGAAGAATTGCATTTATTACCTGAAAAAAAATATACAATCAGAATAATTCCAATATATCTTCACTTATGTATATATGAATATTTCTAAAATTGTGTTTGCGTTAAAAAATAAATGCATGTGTAGTGCAGAGTAATTCCATGAAATTTAATGTCTTATTCTACACCTTTAATCAACAGCTGTAGGGGCCACAGTCCTATTAGCTTTTGAGAGCCGCATGGACACCAAGTCAGATTCAGTCTTTATGTACCTATAGGAGTCTGATAAGTTGGTTTTCTCTTCTCGATTTCTATCATGTCCATGCTTATCATTCCCTGTACTATGACATCAGTGTCCTCGAATTTAGAATTAGCCTCGCTATTAATCACACCTAAATATATAATTAATTAATCAAATAATAGGCGAAGGGCAGTGTACTTCTTACATTTGGTTGTAATTTAAATTTACCAAATGCTACTCATTTCGTGCGGGTTCTTAGGATTTAAAAAGTTTGGTTCTTTCTGGGTGTAACGATAGGCCTATTCAATCTCCTTTGGTTTAAAACCAAAACTAGTGCTATTGTTTGTAGATCTGCACAATTCTGCAATTTTATTTGATAAATAACTTTAGCAAATCTGCTGTCATTCTCAATTGCTATCATTGTGATATTATGAACCATTGTAAGATTTTAAGTCATGACGAGCTACAGTCGACATGGCTCAATGGCAATAAAGTTAGCATACAGTAGGTTAAGAAATTATCGTGAATATGCTACTGAAAATGTGCTCAATGTAGGACATGGCTAGCAGTTTCGCATGAGACTACACTAAGTGTTGGTTCTTTTACAAATTGTGCTGCCTTTGTGTTTTTCGATCTGAGCTTTTATAATGCAATTTTTCTACTTTGGCATATCTTTTTGACCCATTTTAGAATAATTTGTCACTACATCCAAAGTACCTAATTTATAATTCAACATATATTAGATCTCCGCAAGAAAAAATATATAAATAGGTGAATAAACCAGCTATCAGTATACAATATATTTTTCGTAATTAGATTAAAATATTAGGATTTTATTTGAGAAGTCTGGTTATTTGTTTTTATTTAATTACGTTAGTTAAGTAGCACATGTCAACAGATATTTCTATGCCAAATTATCTAATACATAATTTTTGCTTATGTCAAGTTCGGTGACCAATGAAAATTATTTTTTTAAATACCGAATTCTGTTATCTTCCAAAAGCGCACGTTAAAAAATTTCTGGCCCACTTGACAGAAGTTCTTCATTAATATTTTCTTGTTAATTACCTGTGGCAGCTGTCAGAATCCTAGTACAATCTTGAGATAGGTATGAGCTATTTCATGGTCGGGGAGTCATGCGTGTTCTTCGAAACAGTACTGCTGGTATATATATATATATATATATATATATATATATATATATATGTTTGCAAATCAACGAGCCATTAATTAGGTTTTAACATATCCCCGATCCTACGTCAGAGAACTCGACTTGGGCCTTCTTTTGGACCAACGATAAATTTCGCCATGTTTTCAAAATAAATGCGATTAATAAGCAGAAGAAGAACTTTTTTAAATTTTTGTTGGCGTTCTTTGTCGCTTTATTGGTTTTTAAGTATAAACTACAACTTTTTTCAAAAAAGAGCCCGAATATTTCTATATATATACTTACTCGGCAATCATAGTTTTTGTATCAGGCACTGTTACGGCGATAAAAATTTTGACAAACTTTACAGGCTCGGTGTATATTTTTATAGTGATTTGGCTTTGAAGTAGCCATGTCCAAGTTTTCATATGAAATTAACTCAATTAATGCTTGAAAACATATTCATATAGGAGATAGGACTGTCCAATTGTTCCACATTTCTTGATCAAATATTTAATGGGTGTAGGGTGTAATACTGGCTCATACTGATGGGACACCACCAAGCACAGAACGAACATTTGCATGAGATTATACCCTTCGTTCATGCTGAATTAGGTTTACCTTTCTTATCCTATTTGACTTAGTTGCGCAACTCCCTATACACAGGTGCTCTAAACTTTTAATCTTGTGCAATGTCATCGTATGAAACGGCTTATTTCGTAGTCTGTAGTTCCGATAGATTTAGTCGATTAGGCAAAATTCTTACAAATGCGGCCAAATGACTGCAGGTCGCACACTATTCTGGTCCCGCTTAAACTATTTTGTTACTATACATGCCATGTCTGATACACTCTTGCATATTTGTATATTTTCCGCAACCATAAATAGGAAAATTTGATATGGCTAATTGAAAGATTTCCTAATTACCACAAATTTATATTTATTATTTTCGGTCGAGACTAGAGTTAACTGCACATGTTTAGAATCGATATTCTCCAAAACAGATGCCACATAATCACCAAAAAATAAGTTAATATACAACTGAAAGTTGTGTGTGGGGCAGCAGATAGGGACACCGACTGCGAAGTATACTTTTCCTGATATAATTAATTGTTATCACCACCCGCGTAATCGAATTTTCCCCCCATAAATATTAAATACAATACCCTTTTCCCAGATAGTGTGTAGAGCCAGAATGTGGGAGGTTAGTGGGAGTTTTAGGTCTTTAGTGATGCAACATTGTCTCTACCTGAAGGAAAGACTAACCAAAAAAATAATATATAGCTGTAAATTGTGTGTAGTATGTGTTAGGGTGACCTATTATTTAGGGTCACAGATTCCTAATCAAACGAGCCCCGTACTTAAGAGTTCCCAATGAAGACGAAACTAGTTTACTGGTTGAGTTGCCTTTGAATAGTTTATACGTATCTATTTGGATTGTTGTTTAAATCAGTCTCCCAACCTTGATTTAAATAATTCTCATAACCATTCGTGCAACCAAAGATGGTTTAAGAGATGATATCTGTTAAATATTTTAGAAATTTTGTAATCTGCTTGCTAGCTTGTCCAAAATAGTTAGTATATAATCCGGATACTATGTCAGGTTCATAAATTTACAGAAAGCTGATAACGAATTTACTTTAATTCAAATGAAATAATCTTCTTCAGAAGAATGGTCGTGAAACGCACAATTACGGTCTTGACGCGGAGAGCAATTATATTTCTTTCGCGGTCAGAGTTTCAAACAGGCTAGAAACTGTCCTTGTAACACATTACCAGATAGGAACTAAGTTTTCTATGTTGGATCTATTCCAGTCAGTGAACAGTTTCAACTGTTTCATCTTTTTAATAAGATGATTCTCCTTATTAACGCCCATCCTCCTTTAGCCAAGCATATTATATTTTAAATTTTTTGTGTTATGATGCTTTAATTGAAGAATATTGACAGAATATTTGCATAATTAAACGAACATTCTTTTATGTGGAACTCACATGGCATCCATTTAGACACAGAGTTCCAACTAACCATGCTCAATCTGTCATTATTGAACATACACCACATAACATGGGGAAGTGGTTTTGAAATGAACATTTATCTAAAAAAACGAACATTAGTTGCGCGGGCGGTGATAACACTCACTATTATCTTGGCTGCGATATTGATATAAACATCTGACCCATTATTTGCATAAACATGTCAGTACAAACTAAGCATTCCATAGTATAGAAAAGGCTGTTAATTCAGTAGACAGGTTTCGTATTTATTGGGAACTCATTACGCAATGGCCAAAATTTACCGCGGACTGGGCTCGAACCTGAACAGGTCTGCTTCAGAATCTGGTTGTCTAACCACTGAGCCACCCTGTAGCACACGGCACAAAATTTTCAGTTATATCATAATTAATGTATGTCGGTTGGTCATTGTTCTTAAATGTGTAGCTCGTATGGCATCTATGTTCACCTAAAGCTCACACTAACAATCTGATAGTTTACATTTTCTATTGAGTTTAACTTATGAAAAGCAATCAATTTTTTAATTGAGAGACATAAAGGAAAAATGAAGGAAACTTGCAGACGATTATTATTTAAATTCAAAATTTTTAGTAATTATTTCAGCCAATTTAAATTGGTTGCGTACTCAGTTCTCTGTTTTGATACTATTTATGGTGCAATGATGATTCAACCTCCCAACATGAATTCCAACTGATAATACACTGTCTTAGTGGGTGATGTCGTGAGTGGCGCATTATTGAAATAAGGAGAAGGTTTTTTTAAACTCCACCAGACGTCTATCAAAATATCAATGATTAAATATCAAGATGAAGTTTAGTTGATTTTACGATAACACGTTTGACGCAATAAAAAGCTGATGCCAAAACAATGCACCATCATTTCACGACGCAAAAAAATACATAAATTTTCTGTTGATTTCTATTATTGCTAAGATAATAACTTTTATAAATAGAGATTTATATATATATATATATATATATATATATAATGAGATTGCACAAAAAGCGAACAGAACAAATTTCACCAAATGAGAACACTAGTGCGTTGAAATGTGCAGGAAGTTTACACAATTACTATTCAATATTTTGTAATTAAGTGTAATTGATAGATTTCTGTGCGCTACAAAGCACAATTATATTAATTATAAATTCATTTATTCTCTCATTCATTCATTCAGTCGTTCAATCATTCACTCATTAATTAATTCATTCATTCAGTCGTTCAATCATTCATTTATTCATTCATTCATTCATTCATTCGTTCGTTCTTCATTTTTTAATTCACTCATTCATTCATTCATTCATACATTCATTCATTCGTTCATTCATTCATTCATTTTTTTTCATTCATTCGTTCATTCATTCATTCATTCATTCGTTCGTTCTTCATTTTTTCATTCATTCATTAATTCATGCAAGCGCGCAAATATTCATACATTCATACTTTCAATTTTTAATTCCTTCTTTCATTCATTCATTCATTCATTTATTCATTAATTCAATCATTCATTCATTCACTCTTTAGTTCAATAATTCATTTATTCATGTATTTATTCATTCATTCATTCCTTTATTCGTTCGTTCTTCATTGATTCGTCCATTCATTCATTCATTCTTTCATTCATTCATTCATTCATTCATTCATTCATTCATTCATTCATTCATTCCATTCATTCATTCATTCATTCATTCATTCATTCAATCATTCTTTCATTCATCCATCCGTTCATTCATTCATTCATTCATTCATTCATTCATTCATCATTCATTCATTCATTCATTCATTCATTCATTCATTCATTCATTCCTTCCTTCCTTCCTTCATTCATTCATTTATTCATTCATTCATTCATTTATTCATTCATTCCTTCATTCATTTATTCTTTCGTTTATTAAATCATTCATTTATCCATTCATTCATTCCCTCATTCATTCGTTCGTTCGTTCATTTACTTATTCCTGCATTCATTGATTCATTCGTTGAATGATTCATTCATTCATTCAATCCATAAATCAATAAGTCATTCACCCATTCTCTTTCATCTATTCCTTCATTCATTCATACATTCATTAATCATACTTTCATTCATTCATGCATTCATTTTTTTATTCATTCATGCAAGCGCGCAAATATTCATTCATTCATACTGTCATTTTTTAATTCCTTTATTCATTTATTTATTCATTCATTTATTCATTAACTCAATCATTCATTCATTCACTATTTAGTTCAATAATTCATGTATTCATTTATTTATTCATTCATTCATTCCTTCATTCGTGCGTTCTTCATTGTTTCGTCCATTTATTCATTCATTCTTTCATTCATTCATCCGTTCATTTATTCATTCATTCATTCAATCAATCATTTATTCATTCATTCTTTCCTTCATTCATTCATTCATTTCTTTATTCATGCATTCATTTATTCATTCCTTTATTCTTTCATTCATTCTTTCATTCCTTATTCATTCATTCATTTATCCATTCATTCATTCCCTCATTCATTCGTTCGTTCGTTTATTTACTTATTCCTGCATTCATTGATTCATTCGTTTAATGATTCATTAATTCATTCATTAAATCAATCAATCAATCAATCAGTCATTCACCCATTCTCTCTTTCATCTATTCTTTCATTCATTCATACATTCATTAATCATACTTTCATTCATTCATGCATTCATTTATTCATTCATTTATTAATTCACTCATTCATTCATTCATTCGCTCATTTATTCATTAATTCATTCATTCATTTTTTTCATTCTATCATTTAATTTTTCATTTATTTATTCATTTATTAATTCATTAACTCATTCATTCATTTATTCATTTATGCATTCATTCATTCATTTATTCATTCATTCGTGCATTTGTTCGTCTGTTCATTCATTCGTTCATTCATTTATTCATTCATTCGTGCATGTGTTCGTTCGTTCATTCATTCGTTCATTCAATTATTCATTCATTCATTCATTTGTTCATTCATTCATCCATTTATTCATTCAGTCAATCATTCATTCATACATTAACTCCTTCCTTCATTAATTAATTAATTCATTCATTCAATCTTTCATACATATATTCATTCATTAATCCAATCACTCAATTGTTCATTCATTCATTCGTTTATGTATGCACGCATTCATTCATTCCTTCATTCATTTATTTAATTCACTCCTTCATTCATTTCGTTATGCATGCACGTATTCGTTCATTCATTCAATCATTGTTTTGTTCGTTTATTCAATAATTCATCTATTCATTCATGCATTTATTCATTTGTTCTTTCTTTCACTCATTTAATCATTCATCCGTTCCTTCTCTTATTCAGTCATTCAATTGTTCATTGAATCATTCATTCAATAATTTTTTCAAACATTCATTCATTCTTTCTTTCATTTAATCGTTCATTCACTCGTTCATTCATTCATTCAATTATTCAATCGTTAATTCATTCGTTCACTTATTCAAACTTTCATTTTTTATTCATTCATTTATTCATTCTTCCATTTAATCATCCGTTCATTTATTTATGCATGCTCGCATTCATTTATTCAATCTTTCTTTTGTTCATTCATTCGTTAATATTTTCTTTAATTCATTCATTCAATCATTCACTCATTCATTCATGCATTCATTTCTTTCAATTATTCATTCATTCATTCATTCATTCAATCATTCAATCATTCATTCATTCATTCCTTCCTTCCTTCATTCATTCATTCATTCATTCATTCATTCATTCAGTCCTTCATTCATTCATTCATTCATTCATTCATTTATTCATTCATTCATTTATTCTTTCGTTCATTAATTCATTCAATTATCCATTCATTCATTCCCTCATTCATTCGTTCGTTCGGTCATTTACTTATTCCTGCAATTAGTGATTCATTCGTTGAATGATTCATTAATTCATTCAATCAATCAATCAATCAGTCATTCACCCATTCTCTCTTTCATCTATTCATTCATTCATTCATACATTCATTAATCATACTTTCATTCATTCATGCATTCATTTTTTCATTCATTCATTCATACTTTCATTTTTTAATTCCTTCATTCATTCATTTATTTATTCATTTATTCATTAACTCAATCATTCATTCATTCACTCTTTAGTTCAATAATTCATGTATTCATTTATTTATTCATTTATTCATTCCTTCATTCGTGCGTTCTTTATTGTTTCGTCCATTTATTCATTCATTCTTTCATTCATTCATCCGTTCATTCATTCATTCATTCATTCATTCAATCAATCATTCATTCATTCATTCATTCCTTCCTTTCTTCCTTCCTTCCTTCATTCATTCATTCATTCATTCATTTATTCATTCATTCATTCATTCATTTATTCTTTCGTTTATTAATTAATTCATTTATCTATTCATTCATTTCCTCATTCATTCGTTCGTTCGTTCATTTACTTATTCCTGCATTCATTGATTCATTCGTTGAATGATTCTTTCATTCATTCAATCAATCAATAAATCACTCATTCACCCATTCTCTCTTTTATCTATTCCTTCATTCATTCATACATTCATTAATCATACTTTCATTCATTCATGCATTCATTTATTCATTCATTCATTCATTCATGCAAGCGCACAAATATTCATTCAATCATATTTTCATTCTTTAATTCATTCTTTTATTCATTTATTCATTAGCTCAATCATTCATTCATTCACTCTTTAGTTCAATAATTCATGTATTCATTTATTTATTCATTCATTCATTCCTTCATTAGTGCGTTCTTCATTGTTTCGTCCATTTATTCATTCATTCTTGCATGCATTCATCCGTTCATTCATTCATTCATTCATTCATTCATTAATTCATTCATTCAATCAATCATTCATTCATTCATTCATTCATTCATTCATTCATTCATTCATTCCTTCCTTCATTCCTTTAATTCATTTCTTTATTCATTCATTCATTCATTCATTCATTTATTCTTTCATTTATTCTTTCGTTTATTAATTCATTCATTTATCCATTCATTCATTCCCTCATTCATTCGTTCGTTCGTTCATTTACTTATTCCTGCATTCATTGATTCATTCGTTTAATGATTCAATTATTCATTCAATCAATCAATCAATCAGTCATTCACCTATTCTCTCTTTCATCTATTCCTTCATTCATTCATACATTCATTAATCATACTTTCATTCATTCATGCATTCATTTATTCATTCATTTATTAATTCACTCATTCATTCATTCATTTGCTCATTTATTCATTAATTCATTCATTCATTTTTTTCATTCTATCATTTAATTTTTCATTCTTTTATTCATTCATTCATTCATTCATTCATTGATTCAATTATTCATTCATTCATTCGTTCATTTGCTTATTCCAGCATTCATTGATTCATTCGTTGAATGATTCATTCATTCATCCAATCAATCAATCAATCAGTCATTCTCCCATTCTCTTTCATCTATTCCTTCATTCATTCATACATTCATTAATCATACTATCATTCATTCATGCATTCATTTTTTCATTCATTCATGCAAGCGCACAAATATTCATTCATTCATACTTTCATTCTTTCATTCCTTCATTCATTCATTCATTCATTCAATCATTCATTCATTCATTCTTTCATTCAATAATTCATTTATTCATTTATTTATTCATTCATTCATTCATTCATTCGTTCGTTCTTCATTCATTCATTCATTTATTCATTCATTCTTTCATTCATTCATCGTTCATTCATTCATTCATTCATTCATTCATTCATTCATTCATTCATTCATTCATTCATTCATTCATTCATTCATTCATTCATTCATTCATTCATTCATTCATTCATTCATTCATTCATTCATTCATTCATTTATTCTTTCGTTCATTAATTCATTCATTTATCATTCATTCATTCATTCATTCGTTCATTCATTCATTCATTCATTCATTCATTCATTCATTCATTCAATGATTCATTCATTCATTCATTCAATCAATCAATCAATCATTCACCCATTCTCTCTTTCATCTATTCATTCATTCATTCATACATTCATTAATCATACATTCATTCATTCATGCATTCATTTATTCATTCATTCATTCATTCACTCATTCATTCATTCATTCGCTCATTCATTCATTCATTCATTCATTCATTCATTCATTCATTCATTCATTCATTCATTCATTCATTCATTCATTCATTCATTCATTCATTCATTCATTCATTCATTCATTCATTCATTCATTCATTCATTCATTCATTCATTCATTCATTCATTCATTCATTCATTCATTCATTCATTCATTCATTCATTCATTCATTCATTCATTCATTCATTCATTCATTCATTCATTCATTCATTCATTCATTCATTCATTCATTCATTCATTCATTCATTCATTCATTCATTCATTCATTCATTCATTCATTCATTCATTCATTCATTCATTCATTCATTCATTCATTCATTCATTCATTCATTCATTCATTCATTCATTCATTCATTCATTCATTCATTCATTCATTCATTCATTCATTCATTCACGCATTCATTCATTCATTCATTCATTCATTTCATTCATTCATTCATTCATTCATTCATTCATTCACTATTCATTCATTCATTCATTCATTCATTCATTCATTCATTCATTCATTCATTCATTCATTCATGCATTCATTCATTTGTTCTTTCTTTCACTCATTTAATCATTCATCCATTCCTTCTCTTATTCAGTCATTCAATTGTTCATTGAATCATTCATTCAATAATTTTTTCAAACATTCATTCATTCTTTCTTTCATTTAATCGTTCATTCACTCGTTCATTCATTCATTCAATTATTCAATCGTTAATTCATTCGTTCACTTATTCAAACTTTCATTTTTTATTCATTCATTTATTCATTCTTCCATTTAATCATCCGTTCATTTATTTATGCATGCTCGCATTCATTTATTCAATCTTTCTTTTGTTCATTCATTCGTTAATATTTTCTTTAATTCATTCATTCAATCAATCACTCATTCATTCATGCATTCATTTTTTTCAATTATTCTTTCATTCATTTATTCATTCAATCATTCATTCATTCATTCATTCATTCATTCATTCATTTATTCCTTCCTTCCTTGCTTCATTCATTCATTCATTCATTCATTTATTCATTCATTCATTCATTCATTTATTCTTTCGTTTATTAACTCATTCTTTTATCCATTCATTCATTCCCTCATTCATTCGTTCGTTCGTTCATTTACTTATTCCTGCATTCATTGATTCATTCGTTGAATGATTCATTCATTCATTCAATCAATCAATCAATCAGTCATTCACCCATTCTCTCTTTCATATATTCATTAATTCATTCATACATTCATTAATCATACTTTCATTCATTCATGCATTCATTTTTTCAATCATCCATTTATTCATGCAAGCGCGCAAATATTCATTCATTCGTACTTTCATTTTTTAATTCCTTCATTCATTCATTAATTCACTCATTTATTCATTAACTCAATCATTCATTCATTCACTTTTTAGTTCAAAAATTCATGTATTCATTTATTTATTCATTCATTCATTCCTTCATTCGTGCGTTCGTCCATTTTTTCATTCATTCTTTCATTCATTCATCCTTTCATTCATTCATTCATTCATTCATTCATTCATTCATTCATTCATTCAATCAATCATTCATTCATTCATTACTTCCTTTCTTCCTTCCTTCATTCATTCATTCATTCATTTATTCATTCATTCATTATTTATCCTTTCGTTTATTAATTCATTCATTTATCCATTCATTCATTTCCTCATTCATTCGTTCGTTCGTTCATTTACTTATTCCTGCATTCATTGATTCATTCGTTGTATGATTCTTTCATTCATTCAATCAATCAATCAATCAGTCATTCACCCATTCTCTCTTTCATCTATTCATTCATTCATTCATACATTCATTAATCATACTTTCATTCATTCATGCATTCATTTTTTCATTCATTCATTTATTCATGCAAGCGCGCAAATATTCATTCATTCGTACTTTCATTTTTTAATTCCTTCTTTCATTCATTAATTCATTCATTTATTCATTAACTCAATCATTCATTCATTCACTCTTTAGTTCAATAATTCATTTATTCATTTATTTATTCATTCATTCATTCCTTTATTCGTTCGTTCTTCATTGTTTCGTCCATTTATTCATTCATTCTTTCATTCATTCATTCATTCATTCATTCTTTCATTCATTCATTCATTCATTCATTCATTCATTCATTCATTCATTCATTCATTCATTCAATCAATCAATCATTCATTCATTCATTCATTCATTTCTTTATTCATTCATTCATTCATTCATTCATTCATTTATTCTTTCGTTTATTCTTTCGTTTATTAATTCATTCATTTATCCATTCGTTCATTCGTTCGTTCGTTCATTTATTTATTCCTGCATTCATTGATTTATTCGTTTAATGATTCATTCATTCATTCAATCAATCAATCAATCAGTCATTCACCGATTCTCTCTTTCATCTATTCCTTCATTCATTCATACATTCATTAATCATACTTTCATTCATTCATGCATTCATTTATTCATTCATTCATTAATTCTCTCATTCATTCATTCATTCGCTCATTTATTCATTAATTCATTCATTCATTTTTTTCATTCTATCATTTAATTTTTCATTCATTTATTCATTCATTCTTTCATTCATTAACTCATTCATTCATTCATTCGTTCGTTCCTTTATTCATTCACTCATTCATTCATTAATTCATTTATGCATTCATTCATTAATTATTCATTTATTCATTCATTCATGCATTTGTTCTTTCGTCCATTCATTCGTTCATTTATTCATTCATTCAATTATTCATTCATTCATTCATTTGTTCATTCATTCATCCATTTATTCATTCACTCATTCATTCATTCATACATTAACTCCTTCCTTCATTAATTAATTCATTCATTCATTCAATCTTTCATACATATATTCATTCATTAATCCAATCACTCTATTGTTCATTCATTCATTCGTTTATGTATGCACGCATTCATTCATTCATTCATTCATTCATTCATTCATTCATTCATTTATTTCATTCACTCCTTCATTCATTTCGTTATGCATGCACGTATTCGTTCATTCATTCAATCATTGTTTTGTTCGTTTATTCAATAATTCATCTATTCATTCATGCATTCATTCATTTATTCTTCCATTTATTCTTTCTTTCTTTCTTTCAATCATTTAATCATTCATCCGTTCCTTCTCTTATTCAGTCATTCAATTGTTCATTGAAACATTCAATCAATAATTTTTTCAAACATTCATTCATTCTTTTATTCAATTAATCATTCATTCACTCGTTCATTCATTCATTCAATTATTCAATCGTTAATTCATTCGTTCACTTATTCAAACATTCATTTTTTATTCATTCATTTATTCATTCTTCCATTTAATCATCTATTCATTTATTTATGCATGCTCACATTCATTTATTCAATCTTTCTTTTGTTCATTCTTTCGTTAATATTTTCTTTAATTCATTCATTCAATCATTGACTTATTCATTCATGCATTATTTTTTTTCAATTATTCATTCATTTATTCATTCGTTCAATTAATCATTCATTCATTGAATTATTCATTCTTTTATTTATTTAGTGATTTTTATTTCATTCATTCATTCAATCTATCTTATATTCATTCATTTATTAATTCACTCATTCTTTCATTAATTCATTCACTCTTTGACTTATGATTTTATTCATACAATCCCCTTTTCATTAGATCGTCTGTTCATTTATCCGATTGATGAATCAGTATAGTGGTCATTCTTTATCCATTAATTTTAATATTCAATTTTGCTATATTTGTTCAGTAACTCCATAACACATTTATTCATTTATGCTTATGTTTTACATTTGCATTACTATTTTTTATTATTTTTTGTGTGCTGTTCTTTAGATTAAACATTTTATTCGTACCCAGTTTGCGATATCTTACTGGTTACAATTTGAACCATTTAAAAAATATATTTACGCAATACCTAATGCACTATTTTCATGATTCTTGTTGACAATTGATTAATTTTGAACTATTTAATGCATTATTGAAAAATTTAACATACTAAAAACTGGAATGTAGAAATCAGTTAGGCTCATTCGTTATATCTTTCGTATTAAAGTAGCAATCTTAAAATTAATACTGCATAAAAACGGTTAACCATTAATTTTTCAAATAATAAAAGTACTTGCATAAATCCTTCAATTGATTATCGTTATGATTACTTTGGCCACTTCCGAAACCATACCTCATCCCGACGAACGCAATTGGACTTGATGGTAAAACATTCCTAAAAATGTTTGGCAACAAATAATTTAATTGAATAGTCATAGGAATATTATGTTTTGTATACCTGATGCTTTGATAATTATGTCAATGCAATGAATAAGGAAGTTGTACACTCTCGTGCATTTCACATTAACTTGGTATTCTATCGACAGTAAAAGGATTAACTCGGTAACGCATGATGTGTTAGCAATTAATTTTCCATAATATCACCAAAATTATAGACTTTATTGCAATTTAAAATGGTTTATCCAAAAACTATCTACTAAAAATTCAATTAATCAACTTGTCAGCTTCTTGTAATCCGTGTTATAAATTTCAGTCAGCAGGAGGAAACACGATTTGACAATCAGATCGTGTTGAAGCAACTTACAGTCTGCTGCACTTCTAATTGCGTATTCTCCAACTCCTAACCTGGGTAACGGAAGTACGCACTTAAGTAAACAGTGTAATTTTCGTGCATGAACTAGCAATTCAAAGCAAAAATCCACTACAATGCATACTTGATCTCATTATTGAAGCCGTAACCTAACGCGAACAACAAAAACAAATAAATATTTGCACTTGCATTCAATGAACTTGACTCCTACATACGAACGAACATACATGCTTCTCAATTAAAACAATAATTGATTGTGCGGGTAGTGGTAACAATTCTTTAAATCAAGTTTGCGAAATTAAAGTAAACACCAATCCGAATGTATTTGACCTGCCGTCGAACAACATCACAAAGTTACCGCAAGTCACAACACACAGACGAATTTCGACCTTCCATGATCATCATCAGAGTACAACGGAAAACTGACTTGCGAGGATCAAACCGTATTGCGTATATATGGAAAGCAAAACTAGATATGCGGTTCTCACCTCTAGTAGTCTTGCATACATTGTACATGACTGGAAATTTCGGCTGCACTATTTCTATGCAGTCATGAAAATAAGCTGTTTTTAGTTTTCGCCATGCACATATATATAGACAATACAATTTAAAATAATTGATTGCGCGGGTATTGGCAACAATTCTTTAAATCAAGATTGCAAGCTTTAAATAAACACCAATCCCAATGTAAATATAGGCAATGCGGTTTGATCCTCGCTTGTCAGTTTTCCGTCGTACTCTGATGATGATCAAGGAAGGTCGAAACGCGTCGGTGCGTTGCGACTGGCGGTAGTTTTGTTATGTTGTTTTAGAACTATTTAAATACATTGGGATTGGTGTTTACTTCAAGCACGCAAACTTGAATTAAAGAAAACATGCTTCTCTTTTTAACTTGCCCCATCCATTCTTGAATAATCTTAATACAGCAGTTTTGCTCACCTAGATTTGTATGACATGCAGAAAAAACGCATATTTAAATAAACGCTTTGTTTTGAAGCGTTCGTGTATACACAATAATGAAATTGACACCACGTGCCTAGTCAAATATTGAATTATATTTCACCAATCGTTTATATCACAGTTGTCATTCATGTAAGCATATATGGAATTGAAAGTTCAATTGAGTTCACGCTGAATTTGGATTAAAATCCTTCTCTAGAAGGAATGTCCTTGTTGCGATACTGAATTAATTGAAATTAACTGATATGCGTTTTGACTAACGCAGCTTTCATTTTTCCAGTAATTTTCTTTTTTCATAATATTTCGATCTACATTACCGTAGATCTTCATCAGATGCATTTCACGAAACAAATGAAGCAAGTGTCGCTATGTGCCACATTAACCGGCCATTTCTCGATCCAAATTGTGGCGCGTTGCATACTCGATTTGCTGAGAGGCCAATAAGCATTAGTTAAACTTTCTTTTCCTTTGGTAAGAGGCGAGCTGAAATTTTACTAAATGAATCATTAAATGTTAGTTAATAAAAATTTTGATTATTGCGTAACGTTTCAGAAATTCTTAAATCGCTTTACCGTGTAATGTTTTGTAACAGAAATCATTTAGACATACTTCCATTTATATTCTACAAACGGAATCATTTTTTCATTCGATTCTTATCGACAATCCAATGTTTTGCATTGAGACGAGACCATGAGCTAGAAGATTTTATTTGATATTTCAAAAAATATTTTTCTATTATACCAACTTAATTATCATTAATACCTGATATAATACACTATTTAAATACAAATGCGAATGCATACATAATTCAATTTGCCTTTAATAATTTTTGGAACTAATACAGCAGCTAATCACATTTTGATTGATCTAAAACGTATTTAGTCTTCTGACTGTGTTTATTGTATTCTTCTATATTACTGTTAATCTAATCCAACATACTCACTTTTAACATATTAGGTCAACATCGTTTCCCATATTCAGGAAGAAGTTATTTTAAGTTTGTTATGAATAGTCACAGTGCACCATCAGTGTAGTATTTTGGCCAATATATTCACAATTTATTTTGCGAATAATTATTTAGTGAGTTTTATGCATTGATTTCTGTACATATTGCTATAAACCAGTACGAACCCACGTTTATTTAACGTTGTGAAACTACAGATTTTCGTTCGACTTCACCAAAATTAATCACTTAAACATAAGGTGACCGCGTTTTACAAAATATATTTCATGAGATAGCACATGTAATTCGTCAACTAGACCTGGCTCATTTTTATTGGACACTCATCAATTTTTGATAGAAGTATCTCGTGTGGAAATTAAAGCATGTTACACCTGGGTCTATGTTAAAAAAATCAATTCCCTACCCGAACAATGACGCAGATTACGTTCAATATTCTGCTATTTACCTAATTTTGTTTTATTTATACCCTTTTTTTTTGTTTCATCGGCTTTGGCATATTCGAAGTCTTTTCTGAACTAGAGCTCGCATTAGCCACCTCCAGTCTGTCTCTTTAACACATACATCAATAAAATCGAAATTTTTTTACTAAAATAAACTGTATTGGCAGGATTTTATATAGTAAATGCAATTAATCATCCTGAGCGCTTCAATCTCTACTGATGGGTTGACCATGACTTGATGGGTCTTTGTGTTGATAAAGATAAAATATAGGATACCCATTATTGAAAGACTTTAAAAAGGCGGAAGCTTGAATATAACTGAAAATTTCATATACTGCACGGCTTTAGTGGCATAGAGAGTGGGTTCCTAGACTGAGCCAAATGCACTCTAGTTCAAGCACTGATTTAGAAGATTTTGGAATCTACTGATAGATACCTAATGAGGACGAAACTGATTTAGTTGATGAATTATTTTTGTTATTTTATGCTAGGTTTGGTTATGTCAATAACAGTTATATAATCATATGCTGCCATCAAGCACACACACACACACACGCATATATATATATATATATATATATATATATATATATATATATATATATATATATATATACTATATATATATATATGCATATGAGAGCAAATTCAATTCATCATTGTTATCGTTTTCGCGTTTATATGGAACTCTTCAGAATCAGCCACAATTTACGCAGCCGCATAGGTAACTCATTTTTATTTCGTTTAAAGCTATACAACTCAGACTTTGTGCCTCGTAAGTTGTGAATTATTCACTCTATATTATGTAAAAGTTAATACTTCTTAAAATCCATCCCCTCCTCAACGTGGTACGACGTTGTCAACCATGTCTCGATGGCCGATCGTACATGGGCTAACGGGGCTATGGTGGTGGTGTCACCAGGGCGTGGTGGATTTCCGACCGGCAATCGGATCTCCTATAAAATACCACATGAGCCCGACGACGGCACCATGACTCGGCGTGTGTTCCCCGCCACAAAGGGGTTCAACAGCCACAGGATTACATGGACTCCTGGACAGTACCCCGTACTTCCGAATGGCGAATGAGCTCACAACAGCCACCGGCAACCATGCAACTTACT
Source organism: Eudiplozoon nipponicum (assembly GCA_029291075.1). Classification (NCBI taxonomy): domain Eukaryota; kingdom Metazoa; phylum Platyhelminthes; class Monogenea; order Mazocraeidea; family Diplozoidae; genus Eudiplozoon; species Eudiplozoon nipponicum. Next base: position 161,917 of record JAQBSW010000245.1, read on the forward strand.
GCTGCCTTGCAGACTGCGCTTGGATGTGCAAAGGCTAGAGGTGCGTCCTCGATCAAAAAGCCGAGTGGTGAGGGGACACCACTTGTACCAAATTCCCAAGAAACTCCATGAAATGTCACAATCTATCAATGGAGCCGGCTTATCCTCCAAAAGGAGTCAGCCGCAGTAAAAAAAAATTTTTGCTTAGGGTTGGCTCTAAGGGCGTGCTTAAAGTCAAAATCTCTCACTAGCCAACCCCGATCATTACTATAAGGCAGACAACATTCGATTAATTTCATTTTCTATTTTATTCCATTCTTAGTTTATGCTACACATATACCAACATAAAACCTGGCCATAATGATTTAATTTCATTTCAGTTTTTATGATGGAATTTAAAAACGCGTCAGCAACTGTGACTGACGGTAGTTTTGCTATGTTGTTCGATATCTTGTTAAATGACTTGATTTAAGGAATTAATATCACCACCCGCGCAAGCAATGATTTAATAATTGTATATTATATATATATATATATATATATATATATATATATATATATATATATATATATATGGCAAAACTGCAATTATTTAATATTCGTTGTGCATAGAAATTTTGCTGCCGACATTTCCAGTCTTGTACAATTTATGCGAGACTACTGAATGTTTGAACACATATTTAATTTTACTTTCTATATATATTCAATGCGGTTTAATCCTCGGTAGTAATTTTCTCGTCTTACTCTGATCTTGGAAGGTCAAAACGCGTCAGTACGTGTGATTGACGGTAGGTTTGCTATGTTGTTCGACACTTGGTTATATAAAAAGGGATTTTTGTTTATTTCGAGCTCGTAAACTTATTGATTTATCTTTTTTTGCCCAAAAACCGTTCGCCAAACCATGATTGAAAAGGATGTCTTATTAATTTTCGATAATTTAGTGGGCTCCCAACGATGTTAGCAAGTTTTTTGGCCTAGTCCATCCAAGACGATATTTTTGTTAGTTAGGGAAACGTGTACTCAACAAGCGTCAAGCTAGATCTATTGCTGCACTTATTGCAATGTTCAATGTTTCAAATTTAATCTTTATTTTGTATGTATTAAATAAGAAAACATCAGTGAGCGGCAGTAGGCTATTTTATTCTCATTAAGCATCGTATAACTGTGGTCGATAATTCTGTCTTGGGCAAGCCAAAGATTCAAGCCCAATAATGCATGCGTTTTGTGTTGACAAAGAGTAAATTACACAAATGCATGCCTTGTGAGGATAGAACTCTGGTGCATTAGCTGAATTTTTATAGAAAATAAAGTACTAAACTAATAGGAAGCTTTAAATATTTTCGGGTTAAGTATTAGATAATTGTTCCTTATATCAATCTATTTTCTTTTTGATTACGCTATATTGTTGCATCATATCCGGCTTGTTTGCCGATTGACTTGGGTGATAATTATCAATCTGCGGCTACTAAATAATTAAGACCGTGGTCAGAGAACACATATTCTTAAACGCATCAGTTTTATAAGCCAGTCCACATAAATTATTTTTACTTTGATTTTGTTGTGATTAATATATATATATATATATATATATATATATATATATATATATATATATATCCTATATATATATACGTTTACATTGGGAATAACATATGTAAAACTCGTTTAAATGGGGTCAGATTTGTATACCCAAAACCCTCATAAACGAAATCTGATATGCAATCAACTAACGCGTTTCGGTTTTAGTGAATACTAATCAATCGGATCAGAAACATTGTTTTTACAGATGTTTTACACATTTAATAAGTTCATGTTGTTCAAAATGACGGTGCAATCTCGTAGACGTTTGCATATTAACGTCAGACATTAGTCGTTCACATCCGGGCATCATATCACAAACACGCTGTACATCACAAAGACGTTAGGTGCACAAAATTCGTACGTTCAGCTAAAGAAATTAGGACCCTGTAAGACGCAGTGCTTTTGGAGATGGAATAAATTCTACCCAAATGGCGAATACTATATGTTATGAACAACAGTTACTTCAATAGGAGCAGCATACACTAGCCTCTATTTGCACAAGTTATAAATAAATATATTTTTAAATTTCTCTATTTTGTTTGAGCAGTATTTTATGCTTTTCTTATGGCCGCCACACACGATCAATAAAATTTTACTTCTGCATATATATATATATATATATATATATATATATATATATATAAGTTTAAATTTTGTCCAGTAGGATAAAAAATGTCGCAAAAAGTTTAACTCCGTTTCTTATGCATTAGGCATGGTGCACGTAGTAACAATTCAGATCATGTAGAAATGTGAAGATATGCCGAAGTCAGAGGGAACTGAATTTTCTTTTGCCTAGTAACGTGCGAAAATCGGAAAGTGAAATCTACAATACGTATGAGCTTCAAAACAATATTATAGTCAATTTCTTATAACGTAAACAACATTGCCGCTTCGGAGCGCGTGCACAATTAGAAGATATATTTCCAATTTTCCCACAAAACTCGGTCAAATGTCTAACGATTGTGGACTTAATGCCGGCAGCCATTAATGGATAGTCGGTAAGCATGATGTGTATGCCTCCTTTGGATTGCATACCTTTCTGATCTTATAAAATTAACTTATTACTTGGTATGTCTTGCTAAATACTTTAGTACATGTAGTTTTTTTAAATAACTAAAAATTTAGAATAATGCTCACCTTTTTGCCTCATTTCCATCTACACGCTATTCGAACTTACAATATCTATTAAGACTCATAATAGAGTCCAGTTTGTTTACACCGCTCACTGAACACAATGAATACATCTTTACACCTTCTAAAGTCGTTAAATTGACCACATCCACCTTTTCATTGGCCTTTCTTAGCATATGATAAACGGCAAATTCTCTTCTATTCGATTCATTTGCGACTAGGTTCATTAGCGAGCTGTCAATATGTTGGCATCATATTTTCATGCACTAAATGAAAAATTAGACCTGCAGCTATTAGTGGTAAGCCTTTGTACTGGTGAAATCAACATCGAGGTTTGATATTCGTCAATCGATTTTCCACCATGGTCTATTGACTATGGAAGATTAAAACACGTCAATACGTTTCGATTGTCAGTAGTTTTGCAACTGGTTAAAGGCAATGTGATTGGTGTTTATCCACAATTAACAAACTTGATCTAAATAAAATGCAACACGTCGTACGAGACCATGGTAGGATGATTTTAACGGAATAGTGGGTGTTCAGTATGCGTCTGGTTCTCGATATTGATGATTTTTTTCCTATAAAATTTAGTTAATCTTTTTACAGTCAGTCTTCATTACAAAATATTGTTATTATTATGTACTGCATTAAATTGAATGTTGCCTGTACTTCCCTTATGATGATGTAACCTACAATATAGATTATTGGATAAGCTATGCATAATACACAAGAATATATGGCGAATACAACATTTTTGTCTAATGACTTTTATGCAACTGTTTTTTCTTTTTCTAATAACAATTTCAAGACACGTCGCTTGATTCTACGTCAGAAATGCACAATTCGCTTTTCTGTTTATATTTCGGCAGCTCCTTTCCTCCGTTGCCCCCACAGAGCGACGTTCGGTATATAGTCCAAATCTGCCCAACAACAGAAAAAGCGAGCATAGATTCAATTTAAATTTACTATACGAACATCTTTATTTCATATACAATTATGCTACAGATTTAGTGCACAGGCCAAAACGCAATATCGCCTCTTTAAGAACCTTTGATATTTGCGAACTTCTGTGGTATGCTCAGATGTTAGTTAACATAAATGCTCTGTTTTAGTTAGTTCCATAGAACGTGATGTGTATTTGATGTAATGTGTGCATATTTTAAAAATTCAACTGGTATGTTGATCGAAACATCAATCAATAAATCAAAAAACGTATTTTCGATATATGTGTGTGTGTGTGATCACTCTATTGTTGACTAATAAGCTTCTAACAATGGACCAAAATCACCAGCCGCAAAAATCATTCAAAATGTCACTGAGTAGATATTGTAGTGCATGGGTCAAACTGTTTTTCAACCAATATAATAATTGATATGAGCTAGGTGTTTTGTTGAAATAAGGAACGCATATGCTGAAAACGACAACAGTCGTGTCGATCGACACACAAACAATGAACATTAACAAGAATTTGAGGGTGTGTAATAACTATTTCGTAGAAAACAAAATAGTCTAGTAACCAGGTAACAACATGACCGGACACAACATGCCAAAAAAATCATAAATGATTGTCATTGTGTATTAGGTGTTGCGCAACTAGTAACAAATTAATTCAAATATGACCAGGATGATAAACCAAATACAGCATGAACGGAACGTATAATCTCGTACACATTCGTTTCCTGCTTACTGAAACTTATAAATAGGAGCCGGTATTACGCCCTTACACTCGCTATATATTTGGGTGTGGAATGTGGGAAAATAGGACAGTGCAATCTCCTATACGGATGCGAGAACGTTCAGTAGTGAAACTACCTTCATATAAAGTCTTAGACAATGCGACTTCAAAGCTAATTCACTATATAAAATATAAGCCAAACCTGTAAAGGGTGCCCACACTATGTATTTCAATGTATGCAAAAGTTAACCAAAATTGAGAATTACAACTATTACTGAACACCTGTTACTCCAGCAAATCGATACACTCTGGCCTTGATCGATATGAGTTATCATATTTCGCTCAGGTTTACACTTACGTATAGGAGATTTTTCCATCATATTTTCCCACAGTCCTACCCCAAATATATAGTGTATAAAGGGCCTAATACCGACTTTTACTGATGAGTCATCGGTAAGCACGAAACGAATGTGCACGAAATAATATGTTCCGTTCATTCTGTCTTTGGTTTATCCTTGTCGTACTTGAATTAATTTGTCCCTATGTGTGCAAAATCTAACACACAATTGCATCTATATTAGCTCTCCGCCAAAAACAATATCTAACTAATATAAATATAGCTAAATATAGCAATAATTATAGCTATATAGAAATGTGTTTAAATAAAATTAGTTGACTATGACTTACAAACAAAAAAAATATGAAATACACAAAACAAAATAATTTGGCAATTCCAGATGACGAATGAATTACAGTCGCAGACCAAATTTAAGATATAATGTGCGCAATTATAATAATACATAAAAGATTGAAAATCACATTTTTTGGAAAGTAAGAAAGTTATAGGTTATAAGAAATTAGCAAGTTTATCATCATTAAGTATGTTATAATTTAATAGATATTAAGCTAAAATCAAAATATTGAAATGAAGATTTAAAATCTTGGTATTGAAGTTAAATAATTGTATAGCTTAGAGTAAGGATACTTTTTGAAATATATTAAACTATTCATTGAGTATATATATATATATATATATATATATATATATATATATATATATATATATATATAACGAATATTGGGGTTGCGCGAATTGGTAATACAATTATATAAATGAATTCTTCGATATAGATATAAACACCAGTTACTTTATACGCAAAAATTTTTCTGTATCATTATACAATGTAGAAAGTCATTTTATTCAGTAGAATGGTTTCGTCCTTAATAGGATCTCTTTACGAGCCCTGTCCGTGGAAGATACTAGGCAGTACGCGAAGACTTCTTAATAAGGACGAAACCGGTCTACTGGAGGAATTGCATTTTCTATATTATAATGGGTCAGGTTATTATAGCAAGATCGCAATCTTAATTAAAGTAATTTTTATAACAGCCCACGCAACGAATGTTTGTTTGATCAATTGGCTTCTTACTCAAAATTTCCTTTTTTTTAATTTAAAATTTATGTTCGGTAGCATCTACACTGGAAGAACTAAGAAGTAGAAAACATTTAAAACAAATTAACACCAGCCCAAAATGTGAATCTAGTTAAGAGAAGCACACACGTAAAATCATCAATTACTGATCATATAATACAAACGGAGCACAAGTAAACAAAAATAACTTGTCTATTCTTCATAAATCGAGGTCCGAGAACTTCTTCAAAATTTGAAAATCACTGCGTCTCAAGCAGCAAGTATCTTTGTTGAGTTTTTAAAAGTTTCATCCTCATGATGTAGCATTTGATTGCCGCCAATAAATGAAAGCAGTACGCATATTCAGCAAAAAAGCAAACTCCATATGTACCAATGTCACCAGTTGTAACACTAGCTGCACAAGAGGCAACGACATAGTCAGGTTTAATATAGAACAGCCAACAAGTAGATTTGCCACGCAGCCGAAAATGACTACAACTTTGTTGTGACACTGAAGCTGTGAATTTTCCTCAAAACACGCACACCTAGACAATGCATAATCGATAAAAGCAAACAAACAAAAAGTAATGCATGAGCAAAAAGTGTTCCCACTTAAATGTTGTTGCAAATTACTCAGTGCTGTCCTCCTTGTTGGCATGTTCGCTGCCGTTTTCTTGTGCTGGACAATTATTAGCACTCGTAGGTCGGTAAAATCTTGAATCTTTTACATTTCCAGGTGCACCGATTTTTGGCCTTGATTGATGGGTTCTCACTTGTTCATTAATTTTGAAGCCCTCCATCAGCTGCTTGTCTGTAAATGACGCTGGAACAAGATTTTCCACACATTTCCTCCAGAATTTTCGGGATTTCATTTCCAGACCCATCTTCAGGGTTGACACCTTATGATACAGCCTCGGACAATTTAATTTATACTCAAAATGTAATTTAAGTTTTTCTGCAGTTAAGCTTATTCTAAATGCTTTTGTCGAGATCTTTCAAAAATATTCACAAATAAATTTTTCTTCATTTATTTAATGCGTACATTTCTATTCCTACTGAATAATTATATATATATATATAATTATATATATATATATATATATATATATATATATATATATATCTGTGTGTTGTGTGTGTAGACGCCAACCTGTCAGCATTTGTGCCCTAATAAACACAGTTAAAACGCCAATTAGCATAATAACAACATCCATCATTTATTGAAAATATACTCTTTATAGTCAAATAGCCTTTTGTTTGTTGATCAAATTTACGATGATAATATTGTTAACAAAAATTTAAACAGTTGAAAAAGACTGTTCTAGAAATATGACCACATTTACGAAAATGAGCACTTTACCCAGTCTAACATTACGAACACCAATAAACTGAAAATACCATCCTGTGTATACTAGAATAAAATGACTAAATATTAGTCGTGCTACAAAGAAGACTGGAAAATTTAAAATGTGTTCTGTACGTTTAAGAATTAAATTAAACCTAACCATGCTACTCCTTCCGCCACTTCAAAATTGACGTCATCTACTTCATGAACTGATGTTCATCTTCATCTTTTTAAATTTGCACGTTTCTCTTCCTACGAATAATTATATATATACATATATATATATATATATATATATATATATATATATATATATATATAAGATTTTATGTATGCATGCAATTATTAAATTGGAAGCTATGTAACTTTATTGGAAAAATGCGTTGGGTTTGAAAGGTTTATTTTTGCAGATATTCCATTTAAAGTGAAATAATTTTCGAAAATACAAACTTTTAGATTTTCCTCAGGGTGAGCATTAAATAAGTTCCCCAAGTGACATTCTTTGTGCAAGTACTTAATCAAATGCTTTTAATTTAATTCATAGTCAGTGCAAATCATTTACAGCGATCTGCTTGCAACGAGTAGCGATTCATTATTAGCTTAGCAAATCAATTGTGAATGTGATAGTCTATGGGAAGTGTGCAAAATCAAATAAATGAATTAAATTTTGGGGTCCAGAGATAAATCTGTAGGGGATTGGAATTTAATAGTGAAGGTACTCTGAATACATTGAGTTACAATTATTAATTTCTATTGACCAAGTGTAATAAAGATTATGAATACAATCTGATAACTGAATTAGGATTTAGCAAAGAATGAATGCATATATATAAAGTCGAAGAGAGGATTAATTGGAAAAAAATTACTTTCAGATAAAAATAAAAACGAATTGTTAAAGAAAATCTGGAAAATTAATCAAGGAAACAAGGAGAGAAAGACTTATTATCACTTTCTAAAGATGATGAAGTCTAGGCCAGCCATATTACCTTCAATTATTTACTTGAACCCTGTGATCTTAGTTTGATGTTTAATACCTGGTTGATTCAATGCCATAATTGTTTATGATGCCATATGATGAAATTAAGCAGAACTATTATCGTTTTTTACCAAGTTAGACTCATATGCGCTGATATTATACATCCTGGTATTATACATCCCTTACTATAATCAAGGTTGCGATCTTGATTTAACCAACTGATCCTTTATGTACATACATTTGTCAGTATAAACTAGGCATTGTATATTGTTGAAAAGGAAATTCATCCAATTTAAAACTATACGATGCTTAGTTTATACTTACAAATGTATTTACATAAAGTGCAAATTATTTTTTTATCAATTAATTGTTAGCACTGCCCTCGCAACCGATGCTTGCTTAATTATACATCACTGTTTGGTCATATTTATAACTAAAGTTATACCACAACTATGAATACACTCAGCAGATCCCATGGCGAATTTGATTTGGGATATATATATGTAATATATATATATATATATATATATATATATATATATATATATATATACATAAAATATTGCACAAAATATTCTAATTCTTCTTCCATGGTATTTGACCTATATTCGTATGTTGTTGTGGGTAGGTTTAATTTGTTTCCTTTCTTTGAGTTATCCTGTTAAACTTACTCGTAGCAACCAGGTATTCTCTCTCTCTCTCTTTCGCTCTCTCTCTCTCTCCCGTAGCTCTCATTCTTAATTTGTCTAAAATAATATTTCTGTTGTTATTTATATATTTTTTCCAATTTTAATGGTTATATGGCAGTGAAACATTAGTCACTTTTGGCTTTTGTATGGCTGGGCATGATGACGATGATGATGGTAGAGAACGAACTAGAAGGACAGGAAAATAAATTACAACAAGTACAAAATTGTTGATGCCGGAAAGTCTAAATCGATTGCATATCAGTTTGTGTTAGGCTGCCAATTAATTGTGGACTAAAGTGTGTGTGTGTGTATGTTTCTAAACAATACAGGAGACAAAGATTGTCGGAATACCAGTTTCCAAACTTATTTTTTATTATTTACAAACTAACCAAAATATAAGGCATCTCAGTCTTATTGAATTCTGCACATGTTATGTATCAATCTCAAACGAAAATAAAAATTTTTGCTTAAAATAAAATAGGACACTTTTTGTTTTTTTTGGATAATCTAATGAGACCACAGTCATTTTTGAGCAAGTTCATTTGTTTTATGAAGACAAGACTGTCCAAATTATTCATTTTTCTTGATGTTAAGCGCTCTTTATTCAATTGAGACATTTTTGGAGACTTACTTCTGCTTTTGACGTTCATGCACATAATTAAAGTTTTTTAATTTATAGAAAAACTTCATGTTGTCGTCACAATTTTATTGAAGATTAGGATCTGGCTACATACCAATAACTTGTATCAGTATCTTCAATAGTGTGATTTTGCTGATAAATTGCTGTATAAGTTAACTTGGCCCAATTCTAGATTAAGTGCCCTCTCCAGCCATTAGGGTATAGTAAATACTATCAAAAGTACAATTTTAAAACTCCATGCATTTATCCATTAGAATGAAGTATTAATTGGGTGGATAAAATTTATCATTCGTTTTTAGCATTAATCGAAATTTATAACTGTGTAATCTTGTCTCACTTTAAATGCGACAGTCTAATGTAAAGCATTCTTAGGAGACCAAACACGAAAAAAAGAGATTGAATTTCTATCCGCATGTTCTGTTTAGTCGATGTTGCGACTAGACGGATGGCCGTTATTGATTTCTCTACCTAGGCGTCAACTTACTGTAGTAAAAATCTTGCGATGTCTTCCTTCGAGCAAATACTAATTAATGAAAATCCCTTGAAATATTAATATTATAACTTTTTCTGTTATAATAATAATAATTATTATTATTATTATTATTATTATTATTATTATTATTATTATTATTATTATTATTATTATTATTATTATTATTACTGCTGTTGGCCATGATTGTGTTGTCTAAACCAAAGCTAAAATTTTAGCCAAATGATTAACTAAAATATCTGTTAATCGTCATCAAAATTATCATTATAATATTGAGCATCACTGTTAATTCATATGGAATATTTTCATGGTCTAGGAATTTTACTTATTGCTTTTGCATGGCAGGCGAAATAAGCAAATTTAATTTGCATAATTATCAGTGCAAGCCAGGCCGAATTAAGCATTTCTTTAAATATATTCATCAGACCAGTTTCAAAACTGAGCAATTTTGCAAAAGGATGGAAAGAGACGATCATGCGAGAAACCTCACTTCATTCATCCAACTAATCAAGTAGAAAGTAATTTTCAGCTGGCCTCATAGTTATATATATATATATATATATATATATATATATATATATATATATATATATATATATATAAATATTTGAATACACATATGTGCGTATATAGCAGAAGTCGAATTAATGAATTAATTAATTAATTAATTAATTGTTGCAAAATATTGCTTAACAGTTGTTTTGCATTCGTTCTATGCATTTATATTTTAATGTTTTCTTGCTCCGAGTTTAAAGACGTTTAGCTCACAAAGTACAAAATCTTAAGTTTCTAGTAGTAAATTATACACGGAGACTATATGTGCATATTTTCTACTTATGTGATGGGGAAAAATTGCTTAGCTTACAGCATGTACACATTCAGAATGACGAAAACCATAGTACTGATACGTTACATAGATTCGGTAGTTTAAAAATTGTTGTGTTGGTACCTTATACAGGCTCCATATCTCGAAAACCATTTTGCGAATACAATTTACAGGCTCGATATAGCACGTTGGTTTTGAAATCGCATTTAAAAGGACTGTATATTAAATTAACATAATTAATGTTCAAATAGACAATCGAATAAGAGATTGCAATGTCCACTTTTCCTGGTTAAATACACTGAGGTCGGTGTTTACCTCAAGCTCGCAAACTTGATTTAAAGAATTGTTACCACCACCCGCACAATCAATTATTGTAAAATTGTATTGCCTATATATTTATATGTGACGAAAGCCTCAAACTGTTAATGTTCATAACTGCATCGTAATTGCGCAGCCGACATTTCCAGTCAAGTTCAACGCATCAGTGCGTTGCGGCTGGCGGTAGTTTTGTTATGTTGTTCGATGACTTGTTAAATACACTGGGATCAGTGTTTACTTCAAGCTCGCAAACCTCATTTAAAGAATCGTTACCACTACCCGCGCAATTAGTTATTTTTAAAAGATTAAGAGATGGCATTGTCCACTTTTCCAACATTTCTTGACCAATTATATAGTTTTTATAGGGCGTAATACCGACTCCTATGGATGTGTTGCCAGTAAGCACGAAACGAATGTGCACATGAGATTATACCTTACGTTGCTCTATTCTTCTGGCACAATTTTGTTTATTTGGCTTCAAGAGGTGCAACACCTATTACACACTTGATTAATGGTGAAAAATTACATAATTATACGATTATTCAGTGCGCGAGCGGTGACAACTATTATTTCAATCGAGGTTATGAGATTTATATAAATAGCAATACTATTATAGATACATTTGTCATTAAAATTAACATTGTATAATTTAGGAAAATCAATTCATCCAGTAGGCCAATTTCGTCTTTAATGAGAACAATTCAAGCCTATTTAGAAATTGCCGCGGCAAATTCTGGACAGTACGTGATGAGTTCCCAATAAGGACGAAACCGGTTTACTGGATGAATTGCCTTTTCTACATTATATAAATTAACCCACCTCCCACTTGGCATGTAATAATTTATATTCACTTCATAAATTACCGAACTCCAAGTTACCGCTGTAATACTTTACAATAAAAAATAACATTTATCAATTTGTGAAACAGATGTTTGTATGTATAAAAATCTAACCATCGCATTTGAGAGCAAAATAATTGTGAACTTGAATATTGAGAGCAAAGCGATAACAACTTCAAATACTTCGTTCGTTACTTTCCTTGTCACTTGTATGAAATTTGTCTAATAAAGCACTCGGTTATTTGTACCAAAGGTGAATGAAAATAAGGTTAAATGTTTAATGTGTCCATGAATTGCCGAATTCTAGTAAGTTCCTACCAACTTCCGTTGGCTGGATTTAGCAGTATCTATCAGAGTTTGTTTACGTTGCGTACACTCGTTTCCATCAAACGTCAAGCCAATTTATGTTTAGCAGAGACTTATGACATGATGCTGCGTTTGATCAGCGAAGTTTTTATCTATGAAATGTTGTCAGATTCGATTTCCGATCGTGTAAATTGGAATTTCTAACGATAAGTGCGCAAATATGTTTAAACCGAACTAGTTTGTAAATTGAGTTTTCTGTTTTCTAAAAACATATAAATAACTAAATTATTACATTAGTCCATTAAATAAAAAAGGACAAAAATGCTTTTCACTTATATATCTTCTGGGTAAATATTATATGAGAAAAAGGATGCAAGCCAACCACCAGACACCATTTCTTCCATTTCTCATTCATCAGTGGTTGACGTAATTTCAGCAGCCGAGATTCAAAGTCGGAATAATTTTGTTGGGAATCACGCAACGTATTCCCTACGCTACCGAAGCCCTGCATTGCACGTAATTTTCGACTGTTTACAAATTTTGTCCTTTAGCTTTTCTTCAAGTCGCTCTTTGGCGGTGTCACTGACGACATTTGGTTACAGCGAGCACGTAATCTGGAGTGGAAGTGTTGAATTAGAAAAATTATGATTTGATTATCTATTTTTTGTAATTGTAAACTAAATATTATATAAGATAGCCAGTGCAGTTCTTCAAATTGATAGGTTTCGTCTTTATTGAAACATATTCGGTAGTAGTCCGAGTTTGCGCGAATGTAATATGATCGCGGAACCAATTGGATCAGAGGTTTTCAACTCATTTCCTACAGTATTGTGTCCGCACATTTCATAATATTTCATATATATATATATATATATATATAAATATATATATATATATATATATAAAGTTTTGCCATAAAAACAATAATGACATGATCTCAGACATCACTTTGCAATACAGCGAGAAAGACCTTACATGCAAACAGGACACACAACACAAACACAATCGCATACACACTTACCAACCAGCCAAACCAATGAAATAGAAGTAAAAGCGAGTCAGATTTGTTACCACTAATCATAATCAATTGAAAACCCAGAATGGATATAAATGAATGATTGTAGAGCGATGATTAGTATTCACGAAATAAATGGCCTCTTATCCACTTTGTTAATAGTGTTCTTTCTTCCCTAATAATTAGAAACATACTGTGTAATATTGAAAGGCAATGATATTATAAAGAATATATATATATATATATATATATATATATATATATATATATATATATATATATATATATATATATAATGTAAACTGTTTTCGAACTTCACATGGTATGATTTTTATTAGGGAGACAAAGCATTGAATAACAAAGTGGATAATGGCCGTTTTTATTTCAAGCTTCGCCAGAAAAAATTTCACTGTTTCATTTATACGCATTTTCGGATATCATTTCATTAAGTGAATACCAACTATTCTGATTTTCCGTTGAATTTCGATTTATGGTTTGCGGTTTATTGCGTGTCGATATGTTATGCGTATATATATATATATATATATATATATATATATATATATATATATATAGTGTGTGTGTGTGTGTGTGTGTGTGAAGTGGCCATTCTCACAATATTAAAGAGTAATGTTTGAGATCTTGTCATTCGTGTATTGATGGCTTTTTTTACGAAGTGTTCGCATTTTTGGCTGCTACATGTGCAATTGTTTGCCCCAAAATTTTGTCTTTCGTTTCATTCTGACGACTTAGTACCAGCGCAGGCTATGTGGATTGCAATGTTGATCGCTTACACTGTTTTGCAATTGACTAGCATCCAGGCAAGCCGGAACACATACTAAAACAGTCTCAACATATATTCGATCGGATGGACAACAAATTGAAGAAAAGCAATTTGCGCATTCAGCCGCACTACCGTCATTATAGGTAACAGAAATTGCACGAAAAATATGAGCGATTAACACTGCAATCCACATACCCTGTGCTGTCACAGAGATGGCCGAATGAGACTGGAAAACAAGACGAAACTAAAGACAAAATAATGTGGCAAAAAGTCCTATACGCAACAGCTATCAAACCAAACCATCAATACAAGAATGAAAAGATCTTAAATATGACTCTGCAATAGAATGAGAACGGCAACGTCACGCGCACAGACGCGTACGCATAAACACTTACAAATGAAGCCGCAATAAACCGAAAACAAGAAATAGAAGTTAAACGTAAAATCAGACTATTTGCCACCCACTTAATTAACTGGAAACCCATGATGTGTATAAATGAAGGATTGTAAAAAGATTCTGAGTATTCTTGAAGCATATGATATGAGATATGCGGCAGGATGGCTCAGTGGTTAGAGCACCAGATTCCGAAGCAGACATGCCCAGGTTCGAATCCTGTCCGCGGCAAATTCTGGCCAGTACAAGATGAGTTCCCAATAAGGACGAAATCGGTCTACTGGATGAATTGCCTTTTCTACACAATACAATTCTTAGTTTAAACTGACATATGTAAGTAATTAATGGGTCAGGTGTTTATACCAAGACCGCAACCTTGATTATAATAATTTTTATCACCACCCGCGCAACCAATGTTTGTTTAATTATATAAATGTTCTTCCATTATCCACTTTGTTTTTAATCATGTTTTCTCTTCCTAATACTATATTTTTTATACGAAATTTGTATTACAAAATTTACTTCAAGTGAATCCTTGTGGTAATTGTGGTAAGACAAACTAATAAAGATGTCTATTTACTAAACCAACATCTGCATGCAATTCGCGGTTTCATTGGCATAAATTAATTAATTAAGGTGGAGTCTGATACAAACGGTTCATGGTTCAAATCGCGTCCGTGACAATGTTCGCTTTCTTAACGAAACCGATCTTGTAGTTGAATTTCAAAATTTTCCATATGCAATGTTTAGTTTATATGTACAGAATACAGATAATAATATTCAGGAATTTTAATTTTTTCTATATTAATATACACATAACTTTACAATGCCGTTGAGTAATAAAAATAACATATATTTAGAGTAAAGACCGTTAACTTATTGTTAGTGTGACTATTGTAGACAATGGTCCAGTTAATTTTGCAAAAACTTTAACGATTTTTAAAATTTATCAGTAACTTGGGTTTCAATATATCTGAAGCGAGCGAAAACATACCTGGGTCATATTTTTATGTAGATTTCTTTGTTTTAGTTTATCGGACGATTAGTGGTTAATAACGAGTTGACTTGAGAGTGTGTGCTTTTGTATTTCCGGGTGTGTGTGAGGTTAGTTTTTGTGAAAAATTATGTAAAGAACCATGTTTTCACTCTGATTTTGCTTTTTGCTAATGTATGCACGAATATTTATACCGTGTGGTATACAAGTAAACAATCATTGATTGCGCTTAATGGTAACAGAAACTTTGGAAATTAAATGTGTGAATTTGAAATAAGCACGAAATTACATCTTGATTGCAAAAATTGAAGAATAAACTATAATTACCTATTAAGGCAATACAATTTAAAAAAAGATTGATTGCGCGTGTGGTGGTAACAACTCTTTAATTCAAATTTTTGAGCTTGATGTAAACATCAATCTCATTGTATTTAACCAGTCGTCGAACAACTGGTGGTAGTTCTGTTATGCTGTTCGACGATTGATTAAATACAATGGGATTATTGTTACTTCAAGCTCATAACTATAAATTCACAAATCAGTCGCACGTACTACCGCATTTCGATATTTCATGGATATCATCAAAGCACGGTGGCAAACTTAATTACATGGATCCTATCTCAATGCGCATATTATGCTTATATGTATTTATATATATATTATGCATAACTATATATATATATATATATATATATATATATATATATATATATACATATACATACATGCTACGTTGTGAAACTGGTTATACAAATTTCGATTAGCATTTATCCAACATACGGCGTGTGAATTTAAAGATTTTTTATTGTCATTCACGCATCCAATGAATGTTTAATTTTGTAACCTATATACGTTTGGGATACGATGCGAAAATGTTCCATTTGTGACTGTATAGCAATTGATTAGCTGAAATAGCGACTTAATTGAAATATATGCCGGATTACTGAGGGTTGGAGTCGTTCACCTGATTTTTCTTATATTAGATATGTATTGTGGTTTGATCCGCCAAAGCCAGTTTATCGGAAGTTGTCTGTCGTGTCCCACTAGTCATGAGATTTATTGTTTCTCACGTGTCCATTTCAACGTGTGGATTTGAGCGTTAATCGCTCAATTATTTGCTATTATTCGAGCGGTTTTAATTATGATAAGGATTTCATTTGTACAACTGTTTACACTTACATTAGCCGCCAGTAGATTTAAATTGATTTGGAGGCTAATCCAATTGATGATCGAGTTCAGTTGGACTCTACATTATTATTTCAGAGTCTGGTAATTGGTGCTCAATCGGAAACAATACTGTGTTTGCGGAACTTCTGACGAATGAAGTCTAATGCGTTGTATTTGATATAAATGGATTTTTATACGAGTAATTAATTTGCCGACTTCCCTTTATGTAGAAATGAGATAGTTTTAAAATTTTGCTTATGCTCAATTTCAAATATATACGACGAAATTTCATATTTTTCAGGCAGTGCTAAGGCGTTTTAATCAATTTCTGCTATTAACGCTTATGGGTTCCTTTGATAAGTTACTTTTTGTTAGATCCAGTATATGTGCTAACGTAAAGGCATGTATACCTGTTAAATCTCAATAATTTAGTAAGAGATGACGATTGATCGTTGGAATCCAATTTCATTATCCTCTGTATTTTGATGGAATCTTTATTTTCGAGCAATTATTCAGAATGATAAGTGACCTCAAAATGGTAGCTGGAGAATAATTTTGAAGTAGAAATTGGTTTCATTGGGATTTGATGGCTTCATGCGAACCTACAGTGCGCCAATCAATTATATTTTTCATCCGTTCATAACGGGAAATGTTTACTTCATCCAAGGGGAATGTAATGCAACCTTCGATCGCTACACCACTCAACTGTCTGAAAACACAAAATTTCAAGTAATTTTGGACGTTTCGTCTACATGGCAAGATATTATTGACAAGGTCGTTTATATTATTAGTGACAAATGGAATTTCATTATTAATTGTTTCGATAAAATTTAGCAAATAATGAGGATACATTAAGTGAGATCATTCCGGTTTTATGGCTTTTTTATCGATTAAACAAACATTGGTTGCGCGGGTGGTGATAACAATTATAATAATCAAGGTTGCGGTCTTGATATAAGCACCTGACTCGTTAATTACTTGCATATGTCAGTTTAAACCAAGAATTTTATAGTGTAGACAAGACAATTCATCCAGTAGACCGGTTTCGTCATCATTGGGAACTCATCATATACTGGCCAGAATTTGCCTTGGACAGGGTTCGAACCTGGGCACGCCTGCTTCGGAATCTGATACTCTAACCACTGATCCACCCTGCTCAGTGGTTTTTACCAGAGGGATTCTTATGGCTGTGGTATCTTTGTGAATTATCTTTTAATTGTAATATACCTGCAGAGTTTGATCAGAATGTCTTCGCTTTCGGAAATTTTTCTGAGTTCTGACATTTATTTAGATTCAGACATTGAAAATAAAACTTTCCACTTCATTAATTTTAAGTAACCCTGTTACTAACATAGTAAAAAATTAGTGCACATTGGAAAAGGAAGAAAAATCAAAGCCAGTATAATGTCGTGTACGACTGTTTAAAACAAATTTTTTACTAAGAGAGCAACACTTAATATACAAACCATATATATATATATATATATATATATATATATATATATATATATATATATATATATAAATATATATAAGCACCTGACTCATTATTTAGATATATGTGTCAGGTGTTTATATCAAGATCGCAATCTTGATTAAAGTAATTATTATCACAACCCGCGCAACTGATTTTCGTTTAATTAAACAATATATATAAACTTGTTACTTGCTTTAACACTTTCTGAGTCATATTTTCATTAACCGACTTATTTTGCTAGTCACTGATATGCTGTAATCGCTTTCATAGATACATTATTAGCAGCAATTTTATGAATAACAACCCCTTAGCCTTTTTCATGTGTAGCAAATCGTACTGTTTTATTTAGTTTTAGATTTACTTGAGTGAGTATATGTGCCACTTTGAAATGAGTCTTCTGCATAAGCAATACCTTTATTTATTATTAAATTGTGCCTGATATTTATGTACTACTCCTTGTCCACTTAATGCATTTGGAGCGGCTTTTCTCAATAAGTCATTATAGAATCTTTCAGATTTAGCCTGAATGTGATGATGCTGTGTTTATTTGAATTCCCCTTATTATTGAATTATGTTTTTTAAGGAGAATATTTCCTTCTGACGCTTTGACAAGACAGCATTTGAGTAATAGTACATAAAAATATCCGAATTATTAGGAGATTGGATTGACCGTTATATTTGCCTAATTATCTCGAGATTTATTTCGTTCATTTTTAACTTGATAATTTCGACAACGCTTCCAGTTTCTCGTAATACCAGTAAATTATTTCTTGTTCAATTTTTCCCGTTAGTAACTGAGCGTGGAGTTATTCATACTGTCTTTCAGTTTCGCTTCGCATTGGTTTATGTGTGACGTACAATCTGATTGGTCGGTTTCAGGTTATTTATTTGTCATTGTCTACGAAATCATTTTGTCTCCACATCTGATTTAAAACACACTTTTAGGAAGTTCTCCGTCTCAGAAATTCCGAACGAATTTATTTTTCTGAGATACAAATTATCGTGGCCCTGTGGGTGTAAGTGTGACTGCGCTCTCTAATAATCTTTATAATGTCCATTGGTGATGAATACAAAAAAGTGTACATTTAGGTAAAAGACCACTGCACAATTGATAGTGCGTTTATTAAGGACAAATATGCTATTATTTATTGGGTGGGTAATTAGCAGCAGAAATAATTTTAAAATTCCAAATATAATTAAACTAGGCCTTGCACCGCCAAGCACAGATAGCATTTAACAATTTCCCAAAATATGCATAAAGTAAAGTTAGCAAAAATATTGAACATTTAAGGCCTCATATGTCAACAACAAGCACGAAACCGATGTGTTCCACCAACTCGATATCGTATTCAACTGATTACGAATCAATAAGATCAGAAATAATTTTCTAGCAACCAGTACACGCGAATAAAGTTTGAACCAGCATTAACAATCAATAAATTGATGTTGTAATAAATTGAAATGAAGTAATGTAAAATAATAGCCTATTTGTAATTAATGAAAACACTCAAAACTGCACAAAAAGAATGGTGATTAACATTAAAATCTACACAACCTAATATGTTTTTAAATCAAGTTTGTGAACTTGAAGTAAACACCAATCCTTTTGTATTTAACAAGTAGTCGAATGACATAGCCAAACTACCGTCGGTCACACGTACTGAGGCCTCTTGACTTTACATTTTAAAATCGAATTAAATCATTAATGCCGGATTTCATAATTGGTATAATTTTAGCATATCATTGTTATATCCGGTCTTAATGAGTAAATTTAATTTCAGTTTTCAAGATAGAAAATGAAGACGCGTAAACGCATGTGAATGACTGTTACCTTGCTACGTTGATTGATTAGATGAATACAATGGGGTTTGTGTTTACTTCAAGCTCGCAAACTTTATTTAAAGAATTGTTACCACCACCCGCGCAATCATTGATTGTTTAATTGTATTACGTATATATATATATATATATATTCTTTATGATGTCCATTCCTTTTTAATTTACCACAGTATTCTTATAATTAGGAAAACACAAATAACAAAGTGGATAAAGGCCATTTATTTCGTGAATACTAATCATCTCTTATACAATCATACATATTTATACATTTTGGGTTTTCAATTGATTATGCTAGTGGTAACAAATCTGACTCGTTTTTACTGCTGTTTCTTGTTTTGACTAGTTGGTGAGTGTGTATGCGTTTGTGTTTGTGTGTATGCGTGTTTGCATGTAAAGGTCATTCTCGCAGTATTGCGAAGTGATGTCTGAGATCTTGTCATTATTGTTTTGATAGCTTGAGAATTAACCATTTGTGCACATTGTTCACTGTTACATATACAAGTGCTATTTTTCCCAGTATAGTTGATCGTTTCACCTCGTTGCGCAAAGTTTTCACGTGGTAACAACGCCAGTGTTGATTGCAGTGTTAAACGCTCACATTGTTTGGAGACTTCTGTCATCGTATGCGCCTCTGTTATTTCCACTTTAGTTTGTTGCCAATCCGATTGTACGTTTGTTGATTCTAGTCGAGGGCCTGTTTGTTCTTGGCTGGATACTAGTAGATTGTTGTTGAATTTTGTTATTCTTTGCCAGTCGATAAGAATATCATGTTGATGAAACTTTTGAATATTAAGGTCAGGTGCTTGTTGTTTTGTGTAAAGGGCTCCATAAATAAATAATAATTTTTCTGATTTTGCTTTATGTAGAATTGTGAAATTGGTCGAATTGACAGGGTGCCCCGTTGCCAATATATGATCGGAAATAGCTGATTTTCCTGACGGTGGCAAGCCTTTTTTAATCAATTTCTGTGGAAAATGTTGCTGGATTCTGCTTATCAATTGCTTCTTCGTACGTCCGATATATGTGCTACCGCACATACATGAGAATTTGTAGACTATGAATGATTTGGAGAGGATTGGCAATTGATCTTTGGCATCCAACCTCATGATTCTCTGTGTACTAAATGTCATATTAACTTTAACAAGTTTCCCAGTGTTAAAGTTAATTCTCAAGCTATCAAAACAATAATGACAAGATCTCAGACATCACTTCACCCAATACTGCGAGAATGACCTTTACATGCAAACACGCATACACACAAGCAGGTATGTTCATGATGAATGTTGAAGACCTTGAAGAAAGAAAATTTTCTGTATATCTGATAAAATTTCTTTTTGTTTTGCACATAAGAAGGGTACAATTAATTTTATTAAAAAGCTCGCATTTCAAAAAGAATATATATATATATATATATATATATATATATATATATATATATATATATATATATATATATATATGTTTGTCAATAATGTTTGTGTGTGTGGAGAAACCTGCAAAAAAATTTAATGTTCTTGACTGTATAGAAATTTTGTGAGATTCGCACATATAATTTTGCTTTTTATATATATGCATCGCTGGTTAGTTTGCCGTTATTATCTTATGACGATCATAGAAGGTCAAAACGCATCAGTGCGTGTGACTGACGGTAGTTTTGCTATGTTGTTCGACGACTGGCTAAATTATATTGGATTGGTGTTTTCTTCAAGTTTGCAAACTTGATTTTAAGAAATGTTACTACCATTCGCGCAATCATAGATTGTTTAACCTGCAATGTTAATTAAATCAAGGTTTTAATCTGGATGTAAAAAATTCCCATTATGTACAAACATTTGTCAAAATAAACTAAGTGCTGTAAAGTGTAGAAAAGGAAATTCATCCAGTAGATCGGTTTAGAACTCATCACGTTCTATCCAGAATTTGCCGAGGTCTGGGCTCGCACCTGAATACGTCTGCTTCGGAAATTGTAACTCTAATCACTGAGCTACTGAGCCGCATGCTAAACTCAATTTTCACTTATATTCTAACTTATATTTCTTGGTTAGACTTTTCTATGTTTTGAGCCATATGGCATACCTTTAGACCTAAAGTTTAAACTTATCAACCACAATCTTTCAATATAGAATAAACAGCACGCTACATAGGCATGTAGTATATTACCCCTGCTCACAACATATCTCATGAACATTGTAACTTCTTAAAGAACATACAGTTGAAAATGTCTCACATACACAAGCCAAAAATTGAAAAACTATGAAAACTTAGTCTAATGTTGGATTAGTTACTATATACCAAGCGTTCCTTTGTTATACATTGGTAATCAACTACACACCCACTTAGAAACGAAAGCTTAATTGTATATGAAAAATAAAACTCAAAATTGGACGAATTCTCGTAAACGAATTTAAATGAACTCCACAATATTTATAATGGAAGAAATATGCTTCACTAATAATAAAGTAATTTTTTTCATTTATACGTTTTAAGCATACTTTGATTATCGAATGTTATTTTTATACTAAAAGTCACTGCCTACATAGGTGCATATGCATAGTAGAGAGATTTTTTAACATTACAACTGTATTTTCTGGTAATATATCATTACCCAAAATTTTGTCTAGGTACCATTCGAAATATTGGTTGCGTAATGTTGCTCACTGCGCCTGTATCATACAAAATTTGAAGAAGACAGTCAAAATGCTTCCTGTGTTCATTGGATGCTAAATTGCACACCTTTATAGTTGATCTATAATTGTAAAGTTTTTCCGTGGTAATAGAATTGTTGCAACTTTTATATTTCCAAGAAATACTTTTGTGTATAACGCAGAAATTTTGTATTGCAAAAAGTTATGCCGAAGTGATTGTTGCCAACTTAAACAAATTCACAATGCATTAGCTTAGTACACACAAATTTCTGTTATGTACTAAATAATGTTTTTTGGTTAGCCTTTCCTTTAAGTGTGGCCTATATGTCATCCCTTGAATCCTAAATTTCCAACTATCCATCCCCAATCTGTCATTATATAACAGATACCTCGTTACAAAGGGACGTGGTATTGCAATGAACATTTAAATAATTAATCTAACATTCGTTACGCGCACGGTGATAACAATTACTTTTAATCAAGGTTTCGGTCTTGATATGAACACCTGACCCATTAAGTACATACATTTGACAGTATAAACTAGGTATTGTATAGTGTAAAGAAGGCAATTCATCCAGTAGACCGGTTTCGTCCGTATAGGGAACTCACGTACTGTCCAGAATTGGCCGCAGACTAGGCTCCAAAGCCTACGCAAAATCTTTCAGAGATTTACCATAAGATACTTCTATGTTTTCTTTATAATAATTAACCAGTGATCATTATGGCATATTCTTGACATAGTAAAAGGAAAATTTGGTTTTATTGCAAAACTCATTGTACAGCTGGGTCTGAGGCTTTCGTCGCCTACAATGTAATTTCTCAATGTGCAATTTTTTACAAATAGTTCCGACAAATATTTTTCTTTCTTTCCAAGGTTTGAATTTGACCAATTTTTCATAAAGAATTATCAGTTAAACCTGCCGGTTTGTGAAATCTTCATTTAGAGTTTCGAGTCAAGACTCTATTGTGTATCTAATAGTTGTATTAAAATATTACATTTAATTAAAATAAGGTTCTAATCTTATCACTAAGTAGGCGTCGATTGCGCAAACGGTGCTAGCAACTATTTAAATCAAACTTGCAGACTTAAAATAGCAGAACGAAGGCCAAACGCATGCACAGGAGATTTCTGACGGTACGTGGTGCTTGTTAGACCTCAACAAAACTGGAAAACCACGATCAAACAACAACGATTAAATTAAGATATGAAAGATCAGAAATGCGGCTCCCATACCCAGTAAGCTAGCTTATATTGTATTTGTTTCGAATGGCGGTTGCCCAATTTCTAATTGTGTGATCGTAGCGTATCCAAGACTTAAAGGGATGAGAGCCGCATTTCTGATATTTGATACCTTCTTTATTGTTTATTGTTTAATCCTGTGACGGCAGTTTACCGTCTGATTATAATTATGACCTTGGAGTGTTAAAATGTGTCAATACACGCATCAGTAAGGAATGTTTATATGTTATGCGACTAGTCTAGCGAAAAGAGATCATTGAGCTTCTCCCTTCCTTAAACTTTATAGAAATAAGTAATTTCACCACCCGTGAAATCTGTAATTGCTTTTTAAAAAGTGGTTAATGTACTTGGGATGGCTGCACGGCAACTGAATTTGTGACTGCTCTTATAATGTGCCTAAAACCTTTTAATCAATTACAGTGAATGCGATACTTCTAAAGCAGGCATCCACATTTCTGAAATTCCATTAATTATATATATATACATATATATATATATATATATATATATATATATATATAATAATCATTCCTTTTAATTTAACAGTATTCTTATAATTAGGAAAACACAAATAAAAAAGTGGATAAAGGCCATTTATTTCTTGAATACTAATCATCTCTTATACAATCATACATATTTATACATTTTGGGTTTTCAATTTATTATGTTAGTGGTAACAAATCTGACTCGTTTTTACTGCTGTTTCTTGTTTTGGCTAGTTGGTGAGTGTGTATGCGTGTTTGCATGTAAAGGTCATTCTCGCAGTATTGTAAAGTGATGTCTGAGATCTGGCCCTCGACTAGAATCAACAAACATACAATCGGATTGGCAACAAACTGAAATGGAAATAACAGATGCGCATACGATGACAGAAGTCTCCAAACAATGTGAGCGTTTAACACTGCAACAATGTGAAACGATCAAATATACTGGGAAAAATAGCACTTGTATATGTTACAGTGAACAATGCGCACAAATGGTTAATTCTCAAGCTATCAAAACAATAATGACAAGATCTCAGACATCACTTCGCAATACTGCGAGAATGACCTTTACATGCAAACACGCATAAACACAAACACAAACTCATACACACTCACCAACTTGTCAAAACAAGAAACATCAGTAAAAACGAGTCAGATTTGTTACCACTAGCATAATCAATTGAAAACCCAAAATGTATAAATATGTATGATTGTATAAGAGATGATTAGTATTCACGAAATAAATGGCCTTTATCCACTTTGTTATTTGTGTTTTTCTAATTATAAGAATAATTATATATATATATATATATATATATATATATATGCATATATATATATATATATATATATATTACGGTTCAATCCCCGTTAGTAAATTTAGCGGTATATTCAGATAATGACCTTAAATGTTCAAAACAAATCAGGAAGTGCGAATGTCAGAAGGCTGGCTGTGTGTTGAAACTGGTTTAATGAAATGGCGCTGGTGTTCATCGGAAATTTTCGAACGTGATTTAATTAATAGACCTCACAACTAGATTAATCAGAAATTGCTTAATGGAATATGTTTGAGTACTACGAAAGTTTCGAAAATTTTATCTTCTAGACAGCATAATAATTCGGCAATCGACATTTCCTATAAATTTTAATGTGTGTGTGGTTACGTTGTGAGGGAAGTGAAATGAGAACAAAATTTATAATTACCCTAATGTAAATATGCATCCTGACTGGATCCTCTTTACACAGTTTGACGTCTTTCTCTGATGGCGATCATAGAAATGCCATACGAGGCAACACGTGCGACAGATTCTAGCTTTGTCGTGTTTTTACACTGGTTTTTATAAAATTAAATTTTTGCTAATCTGAAATCTGAAAATTTGATTAAATATATCTTTATCACTACTCGCTTAGTAAATGATTGTCTAATTGAAAATCTTATATTTTTTTGATGAAAGCGGGAAAAGGGCTACGTTTATGACTGCAGAGCTATTGTGCAATCGAAGTTTCCATCCAACCACAATTTATTCTGGGCTTTGGGGGGAGGAGGAGGAAGAGGATGAGAGCCGTAAATCTTAGTTTTCACATTTTAAATGTCCATCGTGACTTGATGGACAGCTAAATGGACCTGCTAAGTATATCTCACGAATGTTACAATAAAAATTCCATTCTGGAATATCATATATTACTTTCACGGAGGCTAAAACATATTGTGCTTAGAATAAATTAGTAAATGAACGAAATTAATTTTCGCATAATTTACTGTGTATAAAGGGCAACTACGTTTGATTAGGAGGAATAAGAGATGTATAGCTGACTTTTTATAATAAAATATACTTTCTGATACAATTCTTCTCAGTCAGTTCTTGATTTTCCTATGATGATAAACATGAAAGCGGAAACGCGTCCGATGAACAGTAGTTTCGTTGTGATGTTGTAAAAATGGATATTTGTCAATCTGTAATCTGCAATCATAATGCAAAAATAGGCCTCATCGCCTGCAAAACCGAATATGACGTTTTAGAATATATTATTTCAATGTGACGATAGATGCAAAACCTTACCATTGATGACAGCATAAAAACTGTATAATCACGATTTCAATTCCAATTTTTACAAGGCTACGGAGACAAGGGGTTTGAGTGGCCTATTTCTTGATTTCTTTACCTCAGAATATATTGTAACTAACTATTATTTGGTCAGGTTGTCGACATGCTCAGATGTTAACTATAGATGGGCAAAACGCGTCTGTACGTGCGACGGATTGGAGTTTTACTGTGCTGCAATGCGTTTAATAAAATGTAATTGGCGCTGATCTGAAGTCTACAAACATGATATAATTAACAGTTTTCATCAGCCGCGCTTTCAATTATTGTTTAATTAAATATCTCATACTAGTTTGATGAAAGCTACAAAAGAACTATTTTCTGAATAACGTAATAATCGTGCACTCGGAATTCCCATTGGGTTATAACGTATGCAAGTTTACGGGATGAGTAAAGTGTGTGAGAGCAGTATATTTGATATCCTTTTTCTTTGACATATATCGTGATTGAAACCCTTTTGGTCAGTTTGTCTTCGTACCTAGATGGAAACCATGAATGAGAAATACACGACAGTGTGTATGCATGATTGTAGTTTTGCTGCGTGTTGTAATTGGTTTAACAATATTTTGTCAGTGTTCATTTATTATTTGCAAACCTGAATTAATAAATTTCTCTCATTATCCGCACCCTCAATTACCATTTCATTGAATATCCCAAATTTGTGTGACGCAAATTGAAGCGAAGCTATGTTCATGACAGCAGATTAATTTCAAATTCTATATTTTTCTCCAATTATAATTTATGGAGGGGCTACAGGGGAGGTGTGAGGGTGATAACCGTACTTCTGACTTGGAAAATCTTAAATATACATCATGATTGGATTATTTTTATTCAGGTTGCCGTCGTGTTATGATTATGACTAAAGATAGACCAAATGAGTCTGTGCGTGCCACGGTCGTTATCTTCACCGTTTGTTGAAGTTGGTTAACTGAATTGCGATTTATATTCATCTAAAATCAAAAAACTTAATTTAACAGTTAATTCTCCACGCCGGTACAAACAAAGATTATTTAATTAAATATCTCATATTAGTGCGAAGAAATTTGCAAAGGGGGTTGTATTCTGCACAGAAAGGTATTTGAGAATTCGAAATTAACATTCAATTTCCACCTAAGTGTGGTTACTGGACGAGTGGATGGGCGGTGCGAACTGTATTCCTGATTTCCGAAGCCTCGCATACAAAATTGTGCTGGATCCTTTTTATTACATTTTTCGTCATTATATGATGATGACGATAGGAGGTCAAAATGCGTCTGCACATGCGACGGACGCCATTTTTACCGCGTCTTCTGACTGGTGTAATTACAATACACAATAGGCTACGGTGGAAGAAGATTGGAATGGTAGCCATATGCATTATTCCCCATATTTTCTACTTATATCGCAACTAGAATACATTTAGTCAGTTTAACGTCGCGCTATAATGAGAAAAATGAGAAGGTAAAACGTGCGAGTATATGCGACATTCGCTAGGTTTTCCTTGTATTGAGATGAGGTAAAAAAAATAGGACTGGCATCCATCCTAAATATGCAAATTTGGTTCAACGAATATGTTTTGCAAGCCGCACAATCAATAGTTACATAATGAAATATCTTATATTAACTTTAAGGGAGCTGAAACTAGATTATGTTCATGGCAGCTTATTACTTTATTTAAGCATAATCCCATTTGAATTAGAATGTATGCTATGCTACGAAGATGGAGAGGTCGATGAGATCCGTATTTCAGGATGCTCCATAACTTAAGTTAAAGTCTGTTTGTCGTCATAATCTGGTAATTGCCTGAGAAGCTCAAAATGCTGTTAGTGTTTGCTTTGCTTAATTTTTCAACTGGTTAAATAGATTCTGATTCTTGTTTGTCCCAATGCCACAGATAACCATCCTTCTAGCTTGGATTTCTAACATTTTCAAATACTCGTAACAGTTATTAAAATAAATAAATTTAAAAATTTAATTTCTATGGACATCTGTTTATCTGCATCCCCTCCTTCACGACTGTTGTATACTTCGTTCAGATGCTATTTTTTACTGAATATTGGATAAAAGTTTCACGTTCATTGAATAGAATATCCTGTTGGGATTTTTAGCGCTATATAATTTGTTCCACTGTCCTACATAGACGCCATTCTTATTGATTTAATGTCATATATATTTGCTTGTTTCAACCCAAAATTCTGATTTGTTTAATGAAGCTGTGATATGAAAGATATTTATCAGCATTCTTGAGTAGAGGCGAATTAAGTTGATATATTAAACGATAATTTGCCTTTCCATTTAATTTTAATTCCTTCAAAACAAATATTTTGTTATTACTTTCGGCTTCGCAACTAATATATATATATATATATATATATATATATATATATATATATATATATATATATATATATATTGATCGGTTTATCTTTTCACACATATATTTTTATTTCTGTCCAACTCACTGTAAAATAAGTATGTATTAGGTGTTGCGAACCTAGTAAAAAATTAGTTCAGTTGTGACCAGAAGGATAAACCAAAGGCAGCATGAACGGAAGTATAATCTCATGCACATTCGTTTCGTGCTTACTGGCGACTCATCAATAGGAGCCGGTATTACGCCCTTTAACCACTATATATTTGGGTGAAGAATGTGGGATAATAGGACGGTACAATCTCCGCAACAAACAGTATTTAACTGTTATATATTGAATTGAATGATGTCATGCTTACCGCGAAATGTGATAACTGAAATCGGTCAAGGCCAGAGTGTATGGATTTACTGGAGTAACAGGTGTTCAGGAATTGTTGTAATTCTCATTTTCGGTGAACTATAGCTTAAATTGATATCCATCATGTTGGTACCATGTACCGACTCAGAAACCATTTGGTTAGTACCATGTACCTTTTCGGTACAATAATTTTGGTATTGTTTACGCACACAATAGCAATAGTGCTAGTATCCGTTACAGACTCGGTAAATATATTATAGTGTGAGTTAGTGTTGAAGTCGCATTGTCGTAGACTATATGATGTTAGCTTTGCACTATTGCAGGTTTACACATTCGTCTAGGAGATTGTACCGTCGTATTATCCCACATTCCACATTGGTTAAAGGGCGTAATACCGGCTCCTACTGATGAGTCACCAGTAAGCACAAAACGAATGTGCATGAGATTATACTTTCCGTTCATGCTGCCTTTTGTTTATCCTTCTGTTCACGACTGAAATAATTTGGTACTGACTTCGCAACACCTAATACACACTTTCATATATATATATATATATATATATATATATATATATATATATATATATATATATATTAGTTCTCTAAACAGTCTTTAACTGTTATCATTGTAAAATAATTTATCTATCAATAGTGTTTTATTCATGAATTTACACATATATTCATCTAGCAATTTTCATGTTTAATGATCCCTGTACAATTATAAGCCGATCGATTGCAAATAGTTCACAATATGTGTTTGTATAAATATTTTCCAGATTTGGGCTGTAATTTACACCAATTGTTATCTCACACACATATATATATATCATATAGAAAAAAATTCTGCAATTTCGCTTTGCCCATATATAGACATGTAGATCCTTTTTCCAGAATAGAATTTTATACATAATGAAGTTATCTTTTTATTTGTTGGATTATTCAATAGATTTATTTAAACGAAAAAAACTTGCTAACACTCACACACACACACACACACACATATATATATATATATATATATACATATATATATATAAATTTATGCATTACTAGGTTCTTTGCCGGAGCCAATTTTGAGTATTTGTTTCAGAGTCCGGTAACTTATTTTCTAAACTACGGAATCAGTGCCTTGCATGGAATTTCCTTTATATACAAATATATATTTGTTAGTTTGTATAGACGTACATGCAGCTAACGAATGAAACATGTAAATAATTTATATTTATTTGAAAATATTATTCGGGAGAAGTCTCACGAGTAAAGTTCTGTCAAGCAGAACAGTGTTATTATATGATTTATAAGTAAATAAATATAAAATTTAATATTTTGGGGTTCAAAATTTGTTTTTTTATTAACATGAATTGCAGTGCCTTATAATAATTTCTTGTGGTCCTGTAGCATTAACTATTTCATTTACTGCCAAATTTACCAACAATTTAAAACACTTAATTAATTTCTATGTATTTTTAGTTCCCATATTCGTGTTCGTACGCCCTTTAAATAAATATAAATGGTTTGATAATACCAAAAAACCTGCTTAAATCGGCTTTAAAGCTTTAATTCTCCCTCTTTGTCTCTCTCTCTCTCTCTCTCTCTCTCTCTCTCTCTGGATGACTCATTCACATTCTAGCCTTAACACTGTGTCTATTTCAGCGATTTTTGTTTTCGCAGTCAAATTAAACCTAATTTGGTTGATCAAATTTGCAAACCTCTATCACCAGTTATCGATGTTTTTTTAAGATTTATTACAGAAACTGTGGCTAAATGTGCTTTCGGTTCTTTAAGTTTAGACCTACGGTGCCGTTTTTTGGGAATTGAGTCTGCTAAAATCCACTCCTTTTCCACACTGCCCGACATTGTCAGCCTTACAAGAATGTATGTACATAATGCACGCCGTGCAGATACCAATCGATAATTTGTTCCGCAATTTGCCTGACGATGAGCAATAAACCGTTTCACTTGTAAACCAGTGGTTTAGCATTATTCCTTAAACATTTGAATATGTTTAAAAGACGTTCTGACGCCTGATATGCAGCTGAGTGATTAATATTGATGAATCACTAATTTATTGCATAATTCAACCGGAAAAATACAATTGTAAAACTGGAAAAAGAGGGATATTCATCAATTTATCGCGTGGTATTTTCTATCAGAACTTTGACTAAAGTAAGCGTAAATAATCATCTTACTTAGCAAAAAATCAATAACTCCGATGAAAAATATCTTTTCATTGCTTAGGGCAAAATAGCTAAATTTTAGAAAACACCAAATTTTGAAGCTCATACCAAAGAGACGTCTTTAAACAATTAGCCAAAATAAAATACAACCGTTAATATTTGCTATAGTTGTTCTAAATTTACTTTAAACAAAAAATGTCATATATATAATTCAGAGTATCAATTCCGTGGGAAATACAAAACAGGAGTTTTTCGAACTTTCTCCTCATATATATATATATATATATATATATATATATATATATATATATATATATATATATATATATATATTTTTTTAGAAAAGAAAAGTAACAGAAAATTGAAAAGGGGAGAAATTATGAAATATAAATCTATTTACGTGCCACACTTCCAAATCAGACTCAACATCGGTACATGCTAGTCCTGTTTACATAAATTGTAATAGACTATCTTAAACCACTTCCCTTTTTTACAAACGCATTACGTTTTGTATTTAGTAGGTGATCGTGCGTAAAGCTTTCACGAAATTTCCACGCAATTTTGGCTATGTAGTCATCGATAGATCTATTACATGCATTAAAGTAGCTATGTTTGCACACTATAGTTGCTGTCATTATGGTCGGAGAGCCTCTGTGTGCGGTTCAAAAACCTAAATCTTTATACTTATAAATAATATTTATCATGCTGATATTAAGGACTATTTTACACTTCATTGCGTTTAAAGAAAATGTGCTACCTTATAAAACATGGATTGTTTAGTAGGATTTAATTGTTCTGTTAAAGCCGCTTTTCTTCATGGTTATCATGCGAGAAGCGTTGTTTATCTTAAATGCATTTCCAATTAAGTTCAAAATAATTAAATTGGTTCAACTCGTGGTACTGCATAATTACCTAGCACGTTTTGCGACTAACAAGGAATTGCTTCCGGTTATTTAAAAAAAAATAGTTTGTCTTCTTTTCTGGTTCTGGTCTAGTATTTTATATTGAAGGCCGTTTTCATTATTTTAATTGATCAATTGCTCATATTTGTCATAAGACATTAAATAACTAGATTCGGCAGGTTTAAAATCCACACCAACCAGTTTCTCAAACTCTTGAAAAACAATCCTGAACCATTGATAGTTATTATTGAATTGGCGCAGATCTTCCATAATATAAATTAATGGTGCTGCTTTTATATGCCACGATACAAAATGTAACATCAGTAGTATTTATCAAAATAAATGTTATTATGATGAAAATTCCTTGTTAATTAAAGTGGTTTGTATCCGCAAACTCTGGTTCAAAGTGTAATCAATGCTCACTTCATCATTACTTTGGGTTAGAAAATAAAATTCCAATTGTCTACCGACCTTGGATGCGCTAATAATGAGCTATGCTTGTGTTAAAATAACAATTTATCATTAATCAATCTTTTC
Organism: Eudiplozoon nipponicum; assembly: GCA_029291075.1. Classification (NCBI taxonomy): domain Eukaryota; kingdom Metazoa; phylum Platyhelminthes; class Monogenea; order Mazocraeidea; family Diplozoidae; genus Eudiplozoon; species Eudiplozoon nipponicum. The sequence continues at coordinate 194,589 of JAQBSW010000245.1, forward strand.
TGTTCAGTATCTGCATTTCAGCAAGTTGCTAAACTTAAATATCTAATAGCCAAAATTAACGGCTGTTATTCTATAATTGATAAAATGGTTTGTCGAAAGTTATTTGTGAACGACTACGTAAACGCAAAAACTTAGTCTGTCTAATGGTTACTCAGGGCAGTTGGTTAAACTACTTATTAAAATGTTAATCCATAAAAAAGAGACGTGTGTGGGACCACATAACAGGACAAACTATTAGAACATTACCCTTACGAGGAATGCTATTCAACACATTTAAAAGAAAAATGTAGATGTGAATTTGACCCGAAAATATATACGCTAAACTTCGCGTGTTATATAAGTTAGCGCATTTGAAATAACGTAAATCTGAAGAAATAAAGCCATTATTGCGAACTTCAAATAATATATATTCTTATTCTTGCGTAGGTTGCCGATTAACTTATGAAGGCCGTTCGAACAGGCGGTCAATTATTTAAGTGAAAATAAATTAAAATATGAGCGCTATTTTAAAATTTAACCGTAAGTACACTTGTGAAATTGCGCACCATATATTGAAACCTCGCATAAATGCTTAGCAGATATCGCCCTTTTAGATACTAATTGTCATAAAATAACCATGTATGTATTTGGAAAAGCATTGTGAGTAAATAATTTCCAGCTCGATTTATGAAAGCTTAAGAAACCTCTACGTGTGTTGAGCATGAAAGTAGCCTTATTTGATACTTTGTCTACTTGTCTTCTTTCTTTTTTGTTTTATTTACAGAACAAATATGCTTATTTGTAGGTAATCGAAGATAAAACGAGAACGCAATGTTTTTGGCATATGAAGAAAGTTCTTTTATTTACGCCAAAGGTGCTAAGTCTTTTTTAGAGTTAGTATTCCGAAAATGTTTATAGACTTATTTTAGATGGCTATATTTCGATAGAGAATTTGCTACGACTACAGGTTTATGATTAGAGAATTAAATTCAGCTATTTTCATCTATTTGAATGCGTAATAGTACGTTTTCTTTCTGTAAAATTCAAACTTCGTTCACCGGCTCAATGGAAGTAATACGTTAGGAGCACAGGCGGTATTACTGCTTTAATATCGGAGCGGATTTTCCGATAGCTTGCACAAAGGGAATTTTGTGTTGACTCTGGTAGACCAGAAATAGGGCCCCTGCTATTAGAAGCCAAAGACAATCGCTTTTCCCTCCTTGCGTAAACACAATTAACATCCATGTGATTCACATCCGACTAGAAGTGCACAGGTAGTCAGTCCTTTTGCGTACTATTTACTTTTAATTGCGGTATTATATAACCGTTGATGGGTTGACACTTAAGTATGCTTCACGAGAGAAATAGGTGTGTTCCAAAAACGAGTTAAGCAAAAGGGTGCACTAAAGATTCAATTTTGTTAAGATGCTGTTCAGCATGCTACAATATAATTGAAAAAGAGCGCTTTATAGACTACTTCGTTTCATTTGTGCTGTATGCATGCGATTTAGCGACGTTAAGTTTTTTCTACTTTTTCTACTTTTAAACATTATTTGTGAACATTTATGTATTGATTGTGAAATTTAAACTTATTTCTAAAGTAACCCATTCGTTTCCCGCATTTTATGCGTATTACTATTTAAATCTATTGACGTGCCAATTTGGCAGACAAAGTTGATGCACATTATGATTCCGTGTGCTGTCTGCAATGATTGATGTTCGGAAAAAAGCCTTATTTGGGCCTTAAATATGCGCATTCGATAGATTCTGGTGTGCGGTATTTATGCAGAGTAGTTTTGTTGTCAACATTCTGCCATGTTTAATTCTGTCAACTATCAATTTCGCGTTTGGTGTGTACATTTTGACGGACCATTCCAACTGTCAGGTAGTCTAAAATGCTCTTGTCCGTTGCTTTGTTTCTGAGACACTTTACGCTATTATTCCAAGTATAGTGAGGAATTTCTGTTATAGCTTGGTTTAGAGCACACTTATGCGAAATTGTAAACATTGAAATCATCGTGTGTAACTGCCTGTCATCAAATGTGGTAAAATCAATTATCATAATTTGCCATAAATTGTACATTTCTGCTTGCGAAGGAACGTACGTATGAACATTTTTGACTTAGGCATTGCGAACCTACATAATCGAGAAGAGAGATTAAAGTTGGCATTTTGTCTTACCATTGACTTCTGCGTTCGGTGCTTACTGGCTACTCATAAATAAAGGCAAGGTTTACGCTCTTTAACTTCTGTAGTTTTAACTCAGAAATGTGAAACCCCAAATACGAAACGCCATCTTCAATGTGCCAACCGGTTTTGTTCACTCTAAATGCGTGAGGTCCTCTTGGCTATTAGAAAAAATGCGTTCCTGATGCATAAATTATATTTACTCTTTTAGCCAATTTTAGTTCATTGAAACGGCTGCCAGCTTGATGCACTGATGCGTGACGATTTTGATAAATTTCACCAATGTAATGGGTATAAATGATAGACTAAACTTTATTATGTATCATATGCACTTCATGTTGAGGCGAACTCACACTGTGGCTTACATATATGTGTTCCAATGCCTAAAGACATATGTTTGGATCACATACATATATAGATGAGTATTTAAATAAGTTACGGAAATAATTTATCATAGTTGACTAGGTGAACTGACAACTTTTGAACGGCTGTGTGCTTGCAGAAAGCTATCCATTGTACTTCATTAATTATTAGGTATTTAAGCATAAATGTTAAGGATATATATATATATATATATATATATATATATATATATATATGCGATTTTATGTAAAAGTTGCTTAAGAATGTGTGAGTAATTGGTTATCGAGAGTCTAATATTTAACTGTATCCTCAAAGATAGTTCGTCTACAAATGTTATTGTAGGTTCTATCTCGATCATGGATTCCACAATTGCCATAATTTTTGCTTTAAGTGTAATATACTGTGATTTATCATAAGCCTGATGATGAAGCAGAATCAGAATTGGATATATACGAAACAAGTATGTTAGTTGGCGGTTTAACTAATGTAATGATAACACTACGCAACAACAATCCTTCAAGCAATCGCTCTAATGAACAAGATGTGAATACATACCTGAATAAGTATAATGATATATATATATATATATATATATATATATATATGGATAATATTTATAAAGTTAATGCTTCAGACATTTGACAAGATATTTCGGAAAAAATATTGATAGTGAGCTGGTTTGCGACATTCGGTCATAGTTATATTTCATGAAAAACGAAACACTGAGGCAGAGATATGAAAGGTAAATCCTAAGACAACTCTCTTAGATCAATACACGTTCAACCTCTTGATTTTGTCTGTATCTACAAACGAAACCTTGTAGAAATTTCCTTTTGGTTAGTATGATCGATGTTGATGCCTTCGGAAGAAAGGGACGAATACATCCGAGCCCGATCGAAGATAAAAAATGAAATCGAAATTGTGATTAATCGGATCTTTGAGAAATTGTTAGTGAAAAGCTAAAAACCCGCGTACGCAATACGCGGCATTGGAAAAATATGAAGCTGGCACTCCGCAATCAAATTTCAAAAAAATACTTGTCTAACAAATATTATTTAAATTTATAACTAAAAGAAGATACACACACACACATATATATATATATATATATATATATATATATATATATATATATATATATAATATTAATGTACAAAATGAGTAAACATCCTGCCCAAATTATTTTCTTTATTTGATAAATTATGTTTTTCGTTAACAAGTCGATGATTAGACATCTGCATAAAATTTAAAAATTTTTTTTTTGTATTCTAATTTTGGTACAATTTTTCGTACGTGAGAAAAACATTGCCATAAAAAATAAGTATTGCTTTCTTATTTTCTTTTTATCTGTCTTCAAATGAGCATATATGTATATAATCTAAAATCAAACCAGATATTTGTTTAAAATGGGGATAGAATGAGATATAGAAAAACGTTAGATATTTACACGCATCACCTCAAACTGACGCTCAACGTCCGCAATTGCATTTTACCACTTGAACAAATCAGGATGAGATTTTTTAATCTACAGCGCATCATAGATGCAAATTTGTTTCGGTTTTTTATTTAGTGAATGCCTAAAAGAAATATATTGTGAACGTGCGTGCGAAGTTTCAATAAATTTCTGCAAATTTATGATTTCGTATTCAACATCCGATTTCACTATAAAACGAAAAACAGCTATTAATATCAACGTTAGATATTTAAAAAAAAATTAATTATACAAATCTTTTAACAACTTACTTAAGCTAATGGTTTGTGCTATCAAAATCGAGAGCGTAGGAATTTTGCAATTTCTACTCGTATGAAATCAAACAATGAATAGGCATTTGGAATTTGCAGTCAATTTTTCAATTGTCACAAGAACGTTCACCTGATTTTGCTTCTAGGGTACCTACTTATTGTAAAAGCATAAATGAGATAGCAATCTATGTGGCGCGGTGGTATTAAATCTTGCAGATTGATTTATGAAAGGAGAAGAAGAATCTTCGATCTATTATCCCGAATTTTAGGGGTTGTTTGAAAATAATAGGACGTTTGTTTAATTGTCATTTTCGTGACACTTATTTTCTTCGAGATCTGCTTTTAGAAAATGTATGAAAATGTGCATTTGAAGTTAATTAAGAATAAAATTGAAATAGAAAATTTTTTAAAGTTTTACTAATTGTTTTTTTAGTAGATGCTGTAACTCTCCTTAGAGAATCTCCCATACGTAGATCGTACCCATTCCTTATGGGGTTCTTCAATTCTCCTCAAGGTTATATTACTTATTATGCTCTGCGAAAACAGAAAATCCCAGTTTGTCAATTTTCTCTTTCAGTTTAACTTTCTGAGGTTCTCGGTCATATCGTCAAAACCCTTAAATTTATTACTGGAATCCATCAAACTGGAGGTGTTTTATTTAGGCAAACGTATGAGATATGCTCTGATACCGTCTGCACACTTAAAATGAACATCAAAAGGTCCGATTCCCCTCTAAGGCAAAAACCAAATCAAAGTTACCAGTTATAATTGACAAAAGTTTTATTCGCCAAGATCTTAAGTAATAAAAGTACTTCTCACAGACAATCAAGAAATTTTGAATACTATACCCAGTATGTATACTTACCGCAATAAGAATGAAAATTTTATGTAGTATGCGGAAGGATGGCGCAGTGGTTAAAGTCACAGACTCCGAAGAATATTTTCCCCTGGTCGAGCTCCGTTCGATCCAAATTCTGGACAGAAATTGTACAGTTGCTAATAAGGACGAAACCAATCTAATGGATGAATTTTGATTGCTACCGGATACCGTGCTTAGTTTATACTGGCAAATGTAAATATACTGGAATTAGTGTTAATTTTACCTCGCAAACTTTAATTAAACAATTATTATAATCAAGGTTGCGGTCTTGATATAAGCACCTGACCCATTAATTACTTACATGCATGTCAGTATAAACTAAGAATTGTATAGTGTAGAAAAGGAAATTCATCCAGTAGACCGGTTTTGTTCTTATTATATTTGCCACAGACAGGGCTAGAACCTGGGCACAAGGAAAATGTTTATTGTCAGAGGTTTAATAATAAAAAGGCTACCTGGCAGACGATCGAAAATCAGCAAAGCACGCTGTACTAACTCACGTGCGTTCTCCTTCGGGTCTTAAAAATTGTATGTTTATATAATTTCGCATAGAATTGGCAAGCTCATTAGCAATACCGTGAATATTGTCGGTATTGAAATCTTAAATTTATCTCTATCTATCACGATAAACTTTTAAATTGCGGTCGATTCCAGTAAAGGCTGACAATATTTGCCGTGCTGATATGCAGTTACTTCATTCATACGGTTTCAGGTAATTTTGGAGTCCGCAGTACGTGAGGCTATGACCTCAGCTTTTTCACATAAACATGAGTATATATATATATATATATATATATATATATATATATATATATATATATATATATATATATATATATATATATATACTAATCTCTTTTGTGTATTGCATACATGCGTGCAAGGATTTAGGAGGTTTTGTGTGTCCACATATATGCAGTGACGTATGTTTTATGTAAGCATAAATTGATGTTATTTATAAATACGTTTAGTTCAGCTTTTTGTTCGCATCTTTAATTTTAATTAGGAAATATAATACAATATATGACACTTGAGTTGAATTCTGAATTATAGAAAATGGATTTAATTACTAAGTTTGCTATGAAAATATGGTTTAATACACAATTTATTATACTGTTTATGAGTTTATGTATGCATATAAGTATGTATACTTGTATGTATGTATGTATGCATGAATTTAAATTTAATTATGTATTCATTTAGGTACATATTTATGCATGTATGTATTTATGCAAGTTTGCATTAATGTCCGTATGTATGTATGTATTGGTGCATCTATGTGTGAATGCATATATATATATATATATATATATATATATATATTTATGTAGCTATGTATGTATGATTGGATGTATGTATGATTGTATGTATGTTTTTAGGTATGTATGTATGATCACATGTGTGTTTTATTATATGTGTGTAGGTATGAATGCATAAATTTACACATTTGGACATGCATTTATATACAGCTTTATACATTTATAAATATTTAATCTAGTATGTATATATTTTTTATTTATATATGTATGTTTGTGTATGTGTAGGAATTTGTGCATGTATGCGTACATATATACACGTATTAATTTTATAATCTTTAGAATTATACAATGATGTTTAGGCAGAACCACTACAGCCGGTTGATGGGGACCAAAATTGTGTCACTCGCTTGTCTCACATGCGTACTCATTGTCCTTTTTTAGCCAGGAATGCATCACTAGTTTGATAAATATTTCACTGTAGACATGATAAGTCTTGAATAATGGCTATTTAATTAATTTTCTTTGTTGTTTGCTGAATTGCATTGTAATTACAAATTTCATCCGCATTCATTCTTTGAAAATTGTTTCCGATAAGTTAGCCAGATTACTGCATTCATTCCAACAATTTTGTTAAACCTATATATCTCCTGGCTTTAGAGCATGGTGACGATCGTTAATTGATTGCGGAACCCATTTTTTGTTCTTGAGTCATGTTTCTAAAATTCCTGGGTAATAAATGAACTCGGAAAATAGACAGAACTTTCTTCTTCAGTCAATTTCATCTATACACAAATGATACAATACTAGTTTTATGGAAACACCTGCGTTCAATTCTAAAGACGATCTATTGAAGGTCTTGTAAAAAATTTGTTCGATTATTAACATCCACCGTATGCGAGTGTCAAGATGATGGTTCCAATGGAAAGTTGTAGTTAATTGTAATGTTGTGCTGACTGATCACTTTTATCTTTCGACTGGAAATTACATTCTCCCTCAATAATTTTAGCTACACCTGCAGGCTCATAATGCTTGCTGGTGTATGCTTTTTTCGAAAATACGATTGTGTTTACGACGTTTGAAGTTGCTTTTTGCCGTCACATGGGCAACAGTTGAATGTGCTTTTTTCACTACTTTAACATGTCGGGACAGGAAATTGATCCGCCTGCGGTTTTTTTTGGATGTGGTGGACGTTTCTCGTGTTTTTGCTTCGATACCGTGCCCTGATTATACGTTGAATCGCTTTTTGCAATTTTGTTGTCGTGCGTTTCTTCGCTTTGTTTATTCAAATCTCGTTTCCCTCCTCCTAATATTTCCCTGTTTTCGATAAGGTGGAAACTTCTTATCTTAACTTATTTGTTATTACTTCAAAAGCAATGTACATTTGTGTTTATCAGTGGAAAACGTATCTTCTGCCTCCATATAGTATCTATCAGACCCAACTTTAAGATTTATTTTGCAGTAAATATTCACTTTCCCTTCATTTAGCATATTGATCGTATCCAATATGAGCCCGCACAAAGTATTAACGGAACCACAGAAAATAGCCAGCATTGCAGAGTGTTGCTTGCTTTGCCTAAACAAATCAAGTTTCCGCTTTTATTGGAAGGAATATAGGACGCACTTATACATATATAAATAAACTGACATATATATATGTATACATATATATATATATATATATATATATATATATATATATATATATATATATATAATCTGTTTCTCTTAAAGTTTTGGCCAAATCAGCTATTGAAAACCTGGTTGATTGATTGACTTATCGATAAACTGTCTCATTGTCATAGTTGGCTAATTAGCTGATCGTTTGATGAATTTTTCATTTTGACATTTATTTGAAGGAATCTTTGTCATCTTTCTAAACTTGTATAGCCTTTGATATCAATCCGTGACCATTAACTGGTTTTCTTTCATATCTGCTCTCTCAGCTTTTATAATTTTCTCCTTCGTCCAATTACGTTATTGTCTTGAAAGTAATTATATTTTTCTGCATTGCAAAGTATTCATTGTGAGGAATACTTGATTTGATTAATGTTGATTTCTTAGACTGCTTACTATCGAAATTTATAAAACGACTGTCCTGTCATTTCGTTTCATTGTTTAATATCATAGTATCCAGTTCGCGTCGCAACAACCAATCCACTCCAAAGTGTGTCCTCATTTTAGCCGTGTTTTCTGGTAGGGCGCAGGTACATTTTTCCGCATCTTCATACTTAGGTTTGACACTCAACAAATTCTATTTTTCTGTTGTTGTTGTTGTTGTTGTTTTTTCTGTTGTTAAGATAATTAGGAAAATTATAAACCAACCACAGCAAAAGGCCGGCTTACTTATGCAAGATTTTGTGTGAGAAGACAGCTCAGTCAAGACTGGTTTTGTGTAAAATGCGATATGATGTTCTTAACTCGCAAGTCTCACTACAAATAACAGTATTGGCTTAAGCAATATTTGTAGTGGCAGGAGTTTTGCTAGTTATTTAATTCCTAGTAGTCAGTGCTGCCAGGAAGGATTTTTTTAGTTGTTGTGCAATCTGTCTATGTCAAACTGAGCTTCAGTCAAGTATCTCACTTCCGTTTACTCACAAACTGGAGAGCAACATGATAAGTTAACTCAATAATGCTATGCTTTGTTTATCGTTATTTAAACTGCTCCAGTTAACGTCTAACAACTTTGATGTTTAAGTGAACCGTTGTCTATAAGGATTTATTTTCGCGTTGTGTTGCAACTTTAGCCAGTTTATTAAACGTTTGCGAGATTCGGCCATTTATCTATTTGTGTGTGCAATGTTGATGCTTTGTTCACAACTTCCTCTCTCCTGCCTATTACAGCATGTATCGTGATGATTATTGGCAAACTTTGGATAAAACACAATCCAGCGACCTTTGTCTGATGTTCTAGCCCACACATTTACTTCGAGTCTAGCAGCTCCATCGTGGAAAGGAAATCGCAGAATAAGTTGCCAACTTTGTCAATTTATGAAAACACGAAGCATCAAAAGCACCACGAAGGTTAAATTCTTTTCTATGTAAACAACTTGATCTCATACTTGAACATGAATATTTGCTGATTTTTACTCGCTTTTCAGATTATTTGCGTCTCGATTTTCCTTTACCTGTAGGTTTAACAGTTGCATAAAATTCCTAAGAGATTTTGAATGGGGAGATGATATTGCGCCCGGGAAATTACATACAATCGTTAAGACAGACGAAGAAAATGGTTTATGCGGACGTTTCCAAAATATGAACTTTGTTTTACATGGTTTTCATATTTCAGTGTTGTGATGATCATTTGTAATGGTCGCCAGATTGCAGGACTGTCCTTACTTCGTTATTTTGCCTCTTATTGTGGCTTTTATTTAATTGCAAATCGATATTTCACAACAGTCGATTAATATTAGGTAACTAGTATCAATAGTAGCACTAAGCAATTTAGATTAAGCATTTAATTCTTCTAACATTTTGTTTTGCAAATCGCAGAAATTATGTAAAATTCAGAGCCAGTTCGATGGAGAAAATTACGATCATTGTGGGCTACCTTGCTTGGAGTACAGTAATTGCAGACGTTCGTTTTCATTTGTAGCGCATAGTTTCAGGTGCGAGCAAGTTTCAATTATTGTCGTTTCCTTTTTTCACATTGATGTCCCATTATGCCACATTTGACGATTCTGTATTTGTTTTGCTTTTCGTCTTTTTCTGCAAATTTAAATTAGCGCCTTTGCGATTACGAGCACTTAATCCCTGCCTCCACTTTTGACCTCTAATAGAAAATTGGCCGACGGTCGCCTGTCTTCTGTGGTGAACACTGGCAGTGATCTCAAATCAATATCGTAGCATGATAATCCTCCTGATTTTCATCGCTATCCTTAGCTGCGTTTGACTACAATCGTGTGCGCTCACTTTTCATTCGCTTTCAGCGAAGAATATAAAGTGTCTGATTTATCGTGTACTTATTCAGGCCAAAGCTTTGAATTTGCCCTGTTATCCTAATTTAAAAGAAGGCTCTACTACTGTGTTAATCGTCATAATCATTATCACGTCAGTCCCACCCACTGCCATCATCTGCCCAGTCAACTGGAAAATGCAAATTTTCCATTCTTAATCTGATTATGCCATGTTAACGTGTCACATATCTCTCTATACTATCTTTATTATTACCATCATCATTAGCAGCAGTAGTAGTAGTAGTAGTAGTAGCAGTAGCAACCGCGCCAATCGATTTGTTAGAATTGCCGAAAGTCAATGTTTCTTAGTTTTTTTTACCAATGATTGGTATTACAGACGAAGTAAATAGTGATGTGGTACGCACACTTTTACTGCGCTTCTTACACACACAAACACACACCAATATATATATATATATATATATATATATATATATATATATATATATATATATATATATATATATATATATATATATATACAGTTTCTTCGGGTTCGTCTTCATTACTTGCTTTTTGAACGATGATACAAATTCGAGTCCACTAATTTGAAACGGCGAAACGCAGAGAGTTGAAAAATACAAGTCAAAAAGACAGATTGTCGGTTTGGGGCTGGTTCTGGAATATTTAGTTGATGCTCTTTGGTCCAGAGATTTTCATTTTTCAATGCTTCGTATACAGTTGATGGGCATTTGCAATATTCACTGTATAAAAAGTGGTCTTATTTATTTGGGCCAAACGTTTTTTTCAGGTCAGTCGAGCAATCTCTAGTTTATGATGGAATTTTTAACCGAAACTGAACGTATGAATGCTGCAATATTCATCGTACTTTGTAGTGGCTGCAGATATGCCGACAATAGGCCATTTATTCCTGGCGCTCAGTGTGCTATATTGCGCTACTTGTCATTGGGTACACTCTTATCCTTTTTGCGGTTTCAAATATTTACTAGTCTGTCATTGCACAACATCACCATATCGTTGTGGCTTTACCACCTTCAATTAAGTCAATTTCTAAGTAAAGCTGACTGGGCAACGTGGTTACCGCAATTTCGTCTTTCTGAACGATTAATCGTCGTAATTTCCTTGTCTTGGGTTTTTATCTTTTTACAAATCTGGCTTCTTTTGATAATTTTAGCAATCATTTATTTATTCTATCTTTTCAAACTGTTTTGTGCTTTTGTAGAAGATACTTGTCCAAAAGTATATCTTCAATGACTAGTTTATTTAAGCCTTACATTTATGAACGTTATATTTTAAGTGGAGATTTACACACGTGCTTTAAATATATATATATATATATATATATATATATATTTATATATATATATATATAGATTTATGATTTCCTTGTTTAATTAATGGCGCTTGTCTTTGTCAGGACATTACATGGCCCATCAGAGTTTGACCTAGAGAGTTTTCTACTCACTCAAAATATATATTTATATGCATTCAAGTTGTTGACCTCAGCCAGATTAAACTTCGTCTACAATTTCAATCAGAGTTTAGCCATCAACGTTGCAATGTTGTCTAATCAGCTAGCAGTGCAATTTCTTCAAATACTCGTTGTGTAATATTGGCATCATTTTAGTGGTGTAGCTAGTTGCGTTATTTTCAGTGAGGTATTTTTTTTAGAATATCAGAATTGAAATTCGCCGGCAGTGTCTCTGCGGGATATATTATGAATGTCACATCAATTACACGCCACAGATTGTCATCCATCAATTGGCGAATCCTTGTTGTCATACGGCTAATGCTGGCCATAATTAAGAGATTTGTTTCATTGCCGGTTCTAGATTTAACAAAATTTCTGGTAGACGTGATGGATTTCTAATGTATATTGAATGCGGTAGAATTCAGCCAAATATATCAGACCGTTTTACTCTCATGAAATATGGCAACATTGTATAAATTCTATTATGCAATTTAAATATATGAAATAAACGATCGAATGCGGGCCTTGATTTTCTTGTAAATCTTCGTTGGTGCCACTCGCAACTTGTAATTTTGTTTCTCCTTTTGTCGTATTACACACACATGTAGAACGAAATAACAGGGTTAAAAATAAATCTTATGTTGCATGTACTAGCTGGTAAACTTCGGTGATCACGGGAGATTCTGTCATATTATAATCTGCAAACAAATCGCATGCCCTCTGAGCTAGGAAGAGTTCATTTTTCACGTCTTTAGCAATTTGCCTCGAGGATATCGGTATACGCTAGTGAAAATCGTTGAAGACCTACTGTCAATTTTCAAAATAACCCATCGACATACGTGTCTTTCAGCAAACATGATTCCTTTATCACGATACGTTACATACGTTAGAATAATAATTTGATCAGAATATCAGTAACACGCAACGCATCTTCTCGAATCTAGATGAATAAGACGAGGCCAATTTGATCAATTGTACCATCTTGCAAAAGCTATCAAGCAAATCTTTATCATATTTCGAGAGAATTATATGAGGTTCTATTTAACGACTGTATCATCCTGAATTGTTTAGTCTTGTGGAACTGAGTAAAATTCAATGGATATGTTAGGTTCACATTGTTTTCTCTTCTGTCGGTTGAAAACCGATCAGCCTCATTTGAACTGTTGGTACTATTTTAAAAAACTAAACCGACTGATGGCATTCCAAAACCTTTTGGACAACGGTGTACGTGTGAGTAGCGAGGACACTTGAATACCATTCTGAATCCACATCAAACAGCGGCAAACTTGTTGCCATTTCATGCGAAAAATGTCATTTAAATATGTACAGCAATTTATAACTAAACTTTCCAATTTAAATTTAAAATTTTTATATCAATTCTAAGCACAAGTTCCAACATTAACAATTATAATAATTATTTAAATTATAGCATAATTAGATATAATTTCATAGTAATAACAATAGTAATATTAATTTAAAAAATAATAAGAATATTGTTTTAAAAAGTACTAGTATCTTTAGTCCTGGTAGTACTAGCAGTAGTAATAGTAGTAGTAGTATTAATAGTATTAACAGTAGCAGCAGCAGTAGTAGTAATAGTAGCAATAGTAGTAATAGTAGCAGTAGTAGTAGCAGTAGATTTTATTGTAGTGGTAATAGTAGTAGAAGCAGCATTAGTATTAGTAATTATAATTATAGCAATAATTGTAATAATATTATTTAATGGTTCTTAATTAGCTTCGGATCGCAACTTTTTTTCGAACGTGTCTAAGGGAGGTATTAATTTTTCTCCAAGAAAACAAGTTGACCAAAATTTTATTTACCGCAATCATGAGGAAATCGGTTGGATCAATAATCTTACCATGACAGAAATTCAGAGCACTGACGAGACATTATCGAGTAAATTAAGCAGATAGGCTTATTTTTTTCAATCAGAATCTTGAATAACGAAAATTTTGATATTGTTACTTTTATCGTTACTGCAGTGTTATTATTGCCTCTAACCGTTGCCACCACATTTTTGTCTAAAATATAGCACTATCCTCATAACCAGTAGAAGAATTATTAATTTGCATTTATTAATTTCATGTATTTTCTCTGTTGCATAGATTAATTAAAAATCATAGCTAGCTAGCCTACATGAAAATTTGCGATAAAACACATGGCTACGTTTATTGGTTTGACCTAAAAATAATGTGAGAGAAGAATAAATTTCAATTTATGCGAGGATAATTTCATATCCTTGAGAAAAAATTGAGCCATAAACGTTAATCAAAAGGAAATTATTGTTTGAAGCTAAATTCATACCAATGAACATTGCTTATTAAACAATCATTTGTTGCATGGTAGGTGGTAACATTTTTTCTATTTAAGTTCACGAGCCTGAGATAAACGACAATGCAATTGTATATAGCAAGAAACATTACCACCAGTCACAGGTAAATACAAATATTGATATAATGGAAATTGAACCCACGTGGCTGACAGTTGTGTTAGTATTTTGTGTGACTGGTTAGCTAAAATGAGTTTGGTGTTTCTCAGAAGCTCGTAAAATTCATTTAATGAAAATACCTAACACTCTGCCAAAGCCAACTAAGTACCTCGCCTAAAATGGATGGTTCGTCTTACAAACTAAAACATTTTGGTATTTGAAATATTTTGAATTCTATGAGTTGTCATTGTTAGATACGTAATTTTTCGTGGCCATGTAAAAACTCAGAAGCACGCAGTGGTTTTCGCATCTGTTTTTAATGCACCTGAGCATATAAATCAGAATACTGCTAAATATTTTTTATCCACTTTAGTGAATCCCCTCCATATTTTTCGGAGCTCTTCATGTTTTATAGTCACAGGATATACTAAGAATCCTTATCGTTTTCATCTGTACTGCTTGATATATTTGTTTGTGCATTAGGCAAAATCATTCGTTCAACTTCATTTATGATCGCTTTTAAAAGACTCCTTTACGATTCCTGAAGATTTTACCTGTGCTGCATAGGCGAAGAAAAGATTGAAGTGATTAAAAAAGGAAATAAAAACACCATCTTATTCCAGAATATGTATCGTTCTGTTATTAAAACGTAAACTTTCCTTGAAGAACATCTAACAAAAGTTGAAATCCCTTTGATTTTCATCCTATCCACTCGCTGTTTTTACTCGACAGTCTGTAATAACCAACCGAATGTTACACTGTGAATATGAACTTTCGGTGAAAAACGTTGAAGAGGTCATATTGCGTCCTGCTGGCAAAATTATACTCGTTTCTGTACAAATAAAGGGAACTTTACTTGTTTATATTGTTTATTTATGTTCTAAATTGCGTTTACTCTGGCCGACAGTCTTGTACACCGGTTATAGATAATCCGCCTAGTACACAAGATCGCATAAATACTCTTCATTCCTATTATATTCAACTACACTCCAAATTCTTGAGAATGCACAGTAGTCCCAATCAGAAACGTCAAAATCATTAAAATGTATCTACAGACGAGCCTCATTCTAAACATACTTGAATTGAAAAACTAAAATAAAAGGTGTATGATGTCGAAATCAGTACACATAATTCCACAGTCGCGCAGATTTATTGATTGATACAAAAACTAATACAGACACAAATTAATGCATATATATATATATATATATATATATATATATATATATATATATATATATATATATATACATAACCTACCTAGCCAAAAATACTTACCGGTCTGACAGTCTACAAACCTACTTGCATGCATAACATGCTAACTACCTACCAACGCATACATGCATCTACTATCCTACCAATCTATCTTCCTCCCTCTCCCCTGCCCAGCTCATTACCAATAAAAGGAACATTGGTTTCGCGGGCGGTAATAACAATAACTTTTAATTTAGGTTTCGATCTTGATATAATTTACATAATGGATCTGGTGTTTATATCAAGATCCTTACCAAATTTGTCCGATTACCTATATACTGACTTATCTACTTACATAACTACATAACCACCAATATTTAGCTCAGAGCTTGACATATAAGCATGTAACATTAATATTCTCAAATTATTATACGAAAAACTACTTTAAATATAAATATTAGTTATTGTCTATCAAGATATTTATAAGCTTATAGAAAAACTCTATATTTATTTACTCGAACGGTGAACTATGGCCTCCAATCCAATTTGTTGAACCCTCATTTAATTATTTACTAATCTAGTTTTCTTTATTTGTTATTCTGATAATTTTATCATTCAGTGAAGTAATAGGCAATGCTCAAATTCTTAGGGTGTCAAGAGAAGTACTGCCAATTCCTTATAAATTTATAAATTTATTCGCAGTCCTCATTAGTTGCTATAATTGTTGCGGTCAGGATTTTCACACGGGACCTATAATTTGGGGCTTTACAACTAATCTCTTTCATCGAATATATTGATATATATGTATACATTGAAAAAGATTTTGTAATGTAATGTTACTTATTAATACATATCAGTTATATCAATAACTGACATAAAATACATTTTATTTTGGAGTAATGTGCATATATATATACTATCGCATAGAGTGTATAAATTCATAATTAATTGAAACTAAGAACTTATACTCTGACATATAGGCTGACTTTAGCATTTTACCTTTTTCAGATTAAAAGGAAATCATTTGCAATCACAAATCCTGTTGTGCACCAACCAAATATATCAGAACGAAAATGAAATTTATAAGGCTTCTGTGTATAAGACTCCCAATTTGTAGAAACTTAATTTTAAATATATTTATCTTCAATACTTTTTTACTATTAATATAATGCAATGTGTCAGGTCTGTACAAAATGTCTACATTTTTATACCATTTAAAGTATAAATTGACAAATATTTATATTGGGATGTCAAGCTCGTAATCTTGATTTAAACAATTATCATAATCACCCGAAAAAACATTAATTGTTAAACAGTCTATTTTAATTTTTTTAAATATTGATCAGTTTTGTCAAATCAAAAATATACTCTGCACGTCGACTGCTGTCGATAGACTTAGAGTTGTGCCGTGATTACGGAGGTTTATGAAGCAAGCCAGAGCACTTAATTGGTAGCAGCCTATATTAAACCTTGCGTTTGCTATGGGCAATTAATGGATGTTTTGTTTTCTAGGCCGGATAGAATTATATAATTCTTTAAATCAAGCTCGCAAACTTGATTTAAAGAATTGTTACCACCACCCGCGCAAACAATTATTGTTAAATTGTATTTCCAGAATTATATAAGTTTTATTATACAAACGCATCAACCTAAATCTTCCGAATGATACGTTATCTGAGTATTCTTCAAATTTAAATCACATCAAACAAATGGAAATAATATGAACACAACTTTGATAAACTATTTGCTATCCTTGTTACACCAATTTTCAGGTTACGGCTAGTTAAGTAGTAACTTTCTTCATCCTGATTGGTTTTGTTTTGCTGCCAATTCTATCGCAAGATTGCTTTTGGCGCGAAAATAACACTACGAGTGAAGAGGTATGCAGTATACTGAAATTGATTTTTTTCAATAAAATATAGACGAATGCCCTGCAAATGCCTATTGAAGCGGTGTTGAGTTTTTTTAATATTTTATGCTTTTTTAGTCATAATTTGTATAAACCTTTAAAATGAATTTTACATGCATAATTTTTAAATTTTACATTTTAATTACAACCACGTGTAAATAATCCTCCTGTATATCACGTTATTGGTCCCCTGGCAATAATAATTCCTATCTGCTTTGCAATGAACTTTAAACAAAATTATGTTTATATGTATACCTTCCTGTGTGTTTACCCGACTGCGTGACTGTCTGTTTTTAAGTTGAGGAAAGATTCATGTTCATTATTAGCCGGTCCTGACTGCTTTAAATGTAATGCTCAAACTAAATCGATAGGTTACAATAACAAATATATGAGTGCATTAATTGTGGAAAAACGTTTAGATATGAAATCCTTGACTCCCCAGTTCGGTGTACAATTCATAAGTAATAAACTAAATTCTATAATCATATTGATGAAAGAATAATTATTTGCTTGAGTTTAGCAAGTAAGACGAGCTCACTCCCATTTAGAATTGGAAAAGATTTATCAAGTATATTACCTTTAATGGATGTCAAATCAATTAGAAATGAAAACAAATTATTAAAACATGTTTATAGGAAGGATACATTCTGTGGTTTTCTTCTTAATTTAAAATCAAATTATCCGCATCTGATGAAATTGGTATTCTTTAATCAGTGAAATTAGGAATCCTTATATTATCAGATTTAGACCAAAGGTTGTTGGAATTTGTAAGTAATTTTAATCCTGAATCAAAGTGTTTAATTTAAAATCAAATTATCCGCATCTGATGAAATTGGTATTCTTTAATCAGTGAAATTAGGAATCCTTATATTAACAGATTTAGACCAAAGGTTGTTGGAATTTGTAAGTAATTTTAATTCTGAATCAAAGTGTTTTAACTATGACAGAGCGAATGAGGATCGAAGTGTCACTGTATAACCAAATTTCTAAGTAATCGTGAAATTAAAATCAATAGCCCTAAATCTAACGAAAAAACTGTTTCAAGACAGATTCTTAATTATAGCGGTAAATTTATAGCCAAAAGATAACAATTGAATTCTCAGATTCATCAAGAATGTATGAAATACCACACGGAGAATGTAAACTTATGCATGTGTGTGAAACCAGGCGCCCAATCAGGAAGAACACCGAACTGCTTATACGCATGTACATGTTATTGGGTCTGATCTTTCGCCACTTTAAGTAAAGACTGGACATATAATTAACCGGAATAAATTCAGTCGTAAAAAACAGTTAAGTTAATTAAGCTTCTATATGGTTTTATAAATTTACTACTTATTGATGACTCCATCAAGTTTCATTTGGCTAAATCTGCTCGAGAGCCCTTGCCGGGTACTTTAATTTAACCATTATAATTTTTTTTAAACAGTTATAATCTTGGTGCATTCATTGTAATTATATAGAAATATATGTTAAGTTCCCTTTGTATGATTAAGTCAATTCATCTTTGTTGATATATATATTCTTGGAGGTCACAGCGAAGAAATATATCCTTTGACATCAGTCTTGTTTTATAATGTTTGGTGTATTATAATTCAGTATTTATTTTTGTTGTTGATGAGCTAAAGCGAATTTATATTGCATTATATTATACACAATAATGTAAAATTGCTTTTATCAAAAGAAGATATATATATATATATATATATATATATATATATATATATATATATATATATATTTATTTATGATAATTTTCGGGAACAGTTTCTTAAAGAAAATAATGACCAAAAGAGTGAAAAATGGTATAATATACGTTTTCAATCACGTTTTTGCGTCAGGGAAAAGTCATATTTGCTAAATCACATGCGTTTGTGATGCTTCTGGTATGTTACATCAGGTGCTTTAGAGGTAGTTTGTCTATGCCAATGATGCGGTATTATGATTATAATTGAAAATATTATCATATTTTTAATATTTATAATACTGTCTCATATTAAATTTATCCAGAATATGAGAAACGCCAGCTCACGACTTTTTGTCGAATTGGTTTGTAGGTATAATGACATTGCGACTCCCAATGGACACGTTATTTGAAGTCGAAATGAAAACAAGTCTTACAATTCTGTTTTTCTTAATTTAACTTCTGCTATAAATTGCATTTGAAGCCATTTCTTTTTAATTTTGATAAACATTTATTTTTCTTATTTCTTTTCAAATTTGCAAACAAGATTGGCACATACCTCATTAGTACTTCTGGAAAACAAAATATTTTTTGTGTCATATTTCAATAAAATTGGCAGGATAACTTTTTAGATAATTAGAAATCAATTAGCTATAATATGCAAGTAAACATCTAATAACGCTTAATCAAAATGTTTAATGTTTATCGGTCTAAACTCTCATATTTGTTACGTTAACGCTTGATCATTAGAAAATGACACTAGCTTGTGGAATGAAAAATTATTTATTATATGTATGTGTATAATTTGACAGACACGCAAATAAATATATCTATTTATCTCTTCGAAAATTCAAATTTTCTTCGATGATGAAATCAGTGTTTTTACCAGTTTTGACAAGTCAGTAATAATTGACATTACCAAAATGTTGCTGCCCTATCAAAACAGAGTACTAGTGGAACAAATTGCAGCTTTAGTTATCCAGTAAAAAAAATCAGTTGGTCCCTATAAGTACTGTCTCTGTGAATTATTTTCCGCATGAGAAGCCCCGTGTATGTGTTCTTATTATCGAAGGCTATAATGTTTCTCGCAATGAAGCAATGGCAAGGAATATTTGCACGAACCCAAAAATAAAAAATCGAAGGGGAACACAACATACCTATATTCTTTTAATATCCAAAATTAAATATGCTAATAACATGTCCTTAACATGAGACAAAATGGCGCCTATGCTATGACCACTTTATCGTCGTAAAAGATTTTCGGTATACTGTCCACTATTTGAAACTGGACAAGTTTCGGATTACAGTTAAATACTGTTTGTTGCGAAGAACTAATATATATGCAAGTATGTATTAGGTTTTGCGAACCTAGTAACAAATTAGTTCAGTTGTGACCAGAAGGATAAACCAAAGGCAGCATGAACGGAAAGTATAATCTCATGCACATTCGTTTCGTGCTTACTGGCGACTCATCAGTAGGAGCCGGTATTACGCCCTTTAACCACTATATATTCGGTAGAAGAATGTTGAATAATAGGACGGATTAGTCATGTTATTTGTACCGGGCACAACGTGTGCTAGTATGACTCTTATTTATATCCTGGGAGCATCAGACGCCTATTTGTGGCTATAAACTAGGCAGTTTAATTGATGGGAAATTGAACTCATCTACCAGATTAGGACTTAGTAATTATTATTAAACTGTTCAATAATACGCATGAAAACAAGTGTCAATTTCTTGTGCAGTAAGTATAATACATAATCGCCAAAGCCGTGATACCACCTCCTTCAAGCGATCCTCTCTTTATGCCAACAAGTGCTATTTTTCAGATGAATGGAAGCATACCAATTGCGCAGAAATATAGGTTATTAAATAATTCTTGCAGGATTTGTTATTATATGAATGGCCTATTAATAACGCCATATAAAACAAAGGTGTATATATATAGTGAGAGATAGAGGAAGGAAGAGATAGAGAGAGTGAAGAATTGCAAAATTTATCATTTAAAATTATATTTTTACACTTGCCAAAATTACTTAGTCTGGGGAACGTTTTTTGCGAACGTGCTCTATGTAAATCTGCTAGAGACCGAGCGAAAACAGACGAGCTTGTTGACTTTCTTTTCTAGTGTCTCCGATAGCGGGTAATAAATTGTTTTGTGCATCGTTTTTTGCGACAAACTTTTGGGTACAATTATATTTTTCTCTGTGACACATTGCTGGCATATTACTTCTGATTTGGAAAACAAAAGGCTTTCAGTATTTTAGCTTATATTAACAATTTTAATTGTCTTTAGTAGTGTACATTTGCACTTAACCATATACTCAAGTATACCTGTATATACATTTTCCATTATCAGGCACACCGTCATGTTGTAGCGAATTTGTGTGTCTGATATACATCATCAACAAAATCATCATAAATATTGTCATTATCACCATCATCGTCGTTATCTCATCATCCTCGTTGCTCTTTTAGTGAAAATGGCCATAGCCGTTCTGTTAATATTGTGTAGAATCGTCTACTGATGATAGCTGCACTATGTTGTACTTCTGGTTGAGTAAATTAGGATTGGTGTTTATCCCAACTTCACAAACGTACGTGATTTGAAGATTTGTGTTCACCGCTTGCACAATCAATCCTTGTTCATTAGTATCAGCAATTTTGTCACACATGGCAACGCAGCATGTCTCATCGTCAGATTTCACTTATGCATAAACTGTAAGCTCTGGGTGTTCACATTTGAAAATTGTAAACGAATGCACAAATAAGTGCCAGTCGAGAAGGTAGTGCAATGTCCGCATGTCTGTATAAACACTGACTGCCATTTTGACACCCTCTAAAGAGCTACACCGAAATGCCCACAGATTACCCGCAGAACAATTTCAAGGAGCACAGATCGTGAAGTGCACATAAAAGTATATCACAGTAGCACTTACATAACCAAATATTTTAGGTAGTTAAGTTTCTACGTCATACTCGGCGCGTTTTTGATGAGGAATTTCCATTATTGCAAAATGGCCACCTATGATTTTGAGAGAGAAAAATATGTTCACAGCATAAACACGTGGCTTTTCATGAATAAAGTAATATTTGCGCTTTTTCCCTAGTTTCTTATTTATTCACACTTGAATTGTACGCTGATTCGGCCATTTGTGAGCACATAATAATAAGCTGCCACTAAGGAAGAGCAAAGTGAATCGTAGAAGGAGATTTGAGCTCATCTTACGTCCATTTATATATTGAGGATTGTGCAAAATTTAATTTTGTCAATACGCACGACTAGATACACACAAACAACTTCAGAACATTTACTCACTAGCTCATTAGACCACTTACAGATTTTGGGATTTTTAGTAAGTTTACACGATTAAACAAACACCCGTTGTAAGCGTGTTTATGCGCGCGTGTTTGTGTTTGTGTATGTGCAGGTGTTTAACTGTGCTTGTCAGTGTCTTTTTGGTATTTGGTAAGTGCCTACTCAATTCAACCGGTAAAATTTGTGAAAGTACAGTTTGATTAAAAGATACTCATGAGCACACATGCTTTCGTTGAGCTCTTCTTACGCATACCTGTAATAGGTTGACAGTTGAGTTTGCATACAAACAGTCAAATCCGAGCACATACTTAAGGCGGACAAAATGTCCTATTAATTTTCAGACAGACATAAATGGATAAAATTCTGTCATCCAAAACGGACAGAAAAATGTAAAAGGCAGTAATAATATAGACCTACACTATACAGACAGGAAAACGCTCAGGAAGAATTTAGCCGACTCGCTAATGTACAGATAAAGATACTGGTAACACGAGAAAATTATTTTCAAAATAACTAATTAAAAGATTATCCAGCCTAATGTTGGAACGATCGATTAAACTTAGTCAAAGAAAAATAATTTCTTTAATGGAATGGCTCACGGATAAATTTAGTTGCCGGTAGTATTTCAACTAATTTCGCCGTAAATCAGGAATAACGCTAATGTACACTATTATTCGTCAATCTTGCATTTTTTTAGGACGCCACTCCACCAACATTGTGCATGATGCCAGTCACTCATTCCTATTTATTGATTTCGCTGGAGCAAACGAGATAGACATAATAATTCCGTAACATGAAGACTATTTGGTATGAACATTACATTTTGTCTGATTAAATGACCATTTAACTGATTTTCTTATTTCGTCACGCGAAAATTAGTATGCGTGGTCCCCGTTATGTAAAATGCCCTAACTGGTTGAACGACTATCTGACTGACTTACAAACAATTATTTTAATGCACAGTAAATGTATGAATACATATATAAACGACAACGCCTGGCTTACTGAATGACTAGCTGACTGCCATTTTTAATTATGTCAAAAAGTGTTTTTCAGACCGATGCACGGTCTGTTAACCAAGTATCTTTGACAATTTATTGGACCAGCTGCCAACCTGACAAAGAAGTATAGTTTCGTCTTGGCAATTAAACTAGTGATTTCCGCACAATCATTGATTGCGCATGTGATGATAACAAATTAGTAAATCAAGTTTACGAGCTTGACATAAAAAAATTAATCCTACTGTATCTAACTCGTCACACAACATATCATAACTTAAGTCAGTCTCAATGCTGGCGCGTTTTGACCTCTCATGATAATCATAACAGCTCGACAGCAAGCCACTTAATAAAAATTAAAAAAGACAATGCTCAAAAATTTTCATAATAATATAATAAACGACTGCGCGGATGGTGGAAAAAATTCTTTAAATCAAGATTGCGAGCTTGATTTACACACCAATCCCATTGCATTTCACTAGTCATCGAAAGACATAGCAAAGCTGCAGTCAGTCACACGTTCTGAGGCTTTTCGAACTTCCATGATCATCATCAGTGTACGAAGGAAAACCGACTGGCGAGGGTCAAACCGCAATGCATGTATATGGAAAGAAAAATTAGATATACGGCTCTCATCTCTAGTAGTCTCGCATATATTTTACTTGACTGGAAATGTCGGCTGCACAATTTCTATGCAGTCACGAACATTAAGTTTTTGCAGATTTCGCCAGATATATATATATATATATATATATATATATATATATATATATATATTTATAATTAGGAATAAGAACACATTAATAACAAAGTAGATAAAGGCCATTTATTTCGTGAGATACTATTTCGTGATGATTATAGTGCAGAAATAAAATAGCCTTTATCACTTTATTATTATTCTTCTTTATTGAAATATATATATATATATATATATATATATATATATATACCTACTCTCTCTCTATATATAGTAAGAACAAACAGGCCTCGACTAGAATCAACAAACATACAATCGGATTGGCAACAAACTGAACTGGAAATAACAGAGGCGCATACGGTGACAGAAGGTTTCCAAACAATATGAGCGTTTAACACTGCAATCCATACTGGCACTGTTACCATGTGGAAATTATAAATATGCACAACAAGGTGAAACGATAAACTACACTGGAAAAATAGCACTCGAACATGTAACAGTGAACAATGCGCTCAAATGGTTAATTCTCAAGGCATCAAAACAATAATTATCAGATCTCAGACATCACTTTGCAATACTGCGAGAATGACCTTTACATGCAAACACGCATACACAGGAACACAAACGCATACACACTTACCAACTAGCCAAAACAAGAAACAGATGTAAAAACGAGTCAGATTTGTTACTACTAGCATAATCAATTGGAAACCCAAAATGTATAAATATTTATGATTGTATAAGAGATGATTAGTATTCACGAAATAAATGGCCTTTATCCACTTTGTTATTAATGTGTTCTTTATTCATAATTATAAATATACTGTGTAAAATTAAAAGGCATGGACATTATAAAGAATATATATATATATATATATATATATATATATATATATATATATATTCACATATCAGCTTATCAGTCGAATTACAATTGTTGAAGAAACGTTAGGTCAGACTTGAAATTTTTGTTGTTTATTGCGATCTCACCATTATCTTAATAATTATAATCTATGATTTTCCGAATTATAAGAATTAACAAGTGGGATTATGTATGCCCTACAAAGTAAACATAGTATCGACTCAGTTTATTTAGGATGCGGAGGTGTAATTCCACAACCGATTTCGGTTTATGTTACTTTAAATGTTTTTAGCCCTTTTCCAGTGGTAAACATATTTTTATATTTATGCTCGCTTTTTAAATGCGTAACGTTCTGTTAATTTCCCACGATCAGAAACTAAGAAATATTCTACGGTTCATAAAGTTATGGAATGCTTACCAAAAATGTGACGACTACTGTAGATTTCGCCAGTTAGTGAAGCTTTTTTACTGTAGCACATATTCTGGATTGACGTGCCATTCTTTCGTTGTAAAGTTCCACGTTTTCTAAATCACATGAATTATATGAAAAGGCACAAAATTTAACTCAGAGAGAACTAATTAAAAGGCTTGTAGATTTCATTCGTCAGGATATGAAAAAACAAAAAGTAAGATACCAAACAAATGTTCGATCAGGTAGATTCCATTTCAGGGATTTGATGATTTGATAAATAAATTACGTTAACTGAATAACTTTCGTTCCTTATATATGCGTTATGGTTTGACCTATATAAGTCAGTCTGCTGTCGTCCTCTGATGATGATCTTAGATAACAAACGCGTCAGTACGTGTGAGTGATGTTATTTTTTTACATCGCGCAACACGTTGGATACAGTAAGATGGATATATATCATCAGTAACAGTTTATATTCAGTGACTTACTAACATTTTTCTAACACCAGTGTCAAAAAATGTGTCAGCTTGCTACAGGAGGCCACTCTCGATTATAGGATGATCTATTGCACAAGGTAGAAACACGATAATAATTTTTTTATCTTAACTAACATTTCAGTTATCTAGTTACCTTAAACGAGAATGAGTCAAAATATTGTAAAGATTGTAATTATTTTTGTATAAGGTTCAACTTTTTAAACATAATTATGGAAACCTATGGAAATTTTGCCTTAACACAGGCTGTTTAACTTTCTATTCAGTGGTCCAAGTGAATGTGTCCAGGAGAGAATGGCTTCTTCATAGTTTGCAGCTTTCGATGAAGTTAAGTTTACGAAATAACACTGTATTGCTTGTGAACCTTGTTCTGTTGTTGAAGTATCCGTATGCCACACTTCTTCGAGGTTAATTTCAAATTCACCATTCTCCAATTTTGTAGGCAATCAATTGACTTGTAGCACTGTGGCTTCCTGAAGGCAGTTGTCTCTTCTATTTTACTCGGCTATAAATTATATTTTTTGTTCTACTTTTTGTATAATATATTGTTAAAAAATTGATTCTTGCTGTAAATAGCAAACATTATGTTTCATTAGGTTTTTCTAGCTTTACTTCCTCCAATGCTAACCACAATAAAAAGAAATACAAGTTAACATTTTGTCGCTTAGATTTGCACGAATTGCCTATGTCTCAAATTGAGAGGCATATGTTGTCAAAAGGAAAACAGTGCCATTAATATTATTTTTGCTCAAAATATCCACACTTCCGGCAATCTTTAAATGAATAGCAATACAATTTCCAATTATATATATATATATATATATATATATATATATATATATATATATATGCATATACTTACATATACCAGATTTAGCATGATAAAGAAAATGTAGTCCATGTACTCGGCTACAGTTTCGTTTTTATTGCGCAACTCATCTTCAAAGATTACTCGAAGTATCGTTCATTTAATTCGCTGATATACAGATTATGGTCTACAACATAAGCCTCGCGCATTGCATGTTACCCTAAGATTTATATTGACTACGATTGAAAGGTGTTTGGTTAGCGTTGATGATGATTAGAATTACTGCCAACACAAGGCTCCAACGACTATCCGCTAGACGAGCATTATCCAAATTGAGAACGTAATGTGGAATTAAAGAGCCTTGAATAAAAATCGGGTTGAATGTAGAACGAAAAGAACATATTAGATGTTATATATCCATTTACACTAGCCTAGTTTTGTGCATATTCGGAAACCTCGCAGTAGTAGCCCGGAACACCGACATGATTTGTACTTCCGACTGAAGTTTCATAGACGTACTAGCTAACCACAACAAAATAGATATTTATTCATACATTTAACAATGTTGCAGCATGACCTATGTAATCCTATATAATTTATGCTCTAAGTTAAGACACTAGAGCATAGAATTTTCATAAGGTTTATGCTATATGCGGAATGTTTATAACTAAATTAATATGCTTGTAGCATTCTAACGAACGCGCAATCAGTAGTATAGAGTATTAAATTTCTGACATATACGTACGAGTAACAGTTAAATAATGTTTTTTGCGGAGAACTAATATATATGCAAGTATGTATTAGGTGTTACGAACCTAGTAACAAATTATTTCTGTTGTGACCTTTGGTTTATCCTTATGGTCACAACTGAACTATTTTGTTACTAGGTTCGCAACACATAATACATACTGGCATATACGTACGTTTATAATTTTTTTATTTTTCAGGATATTTCATTATATAGTTGATGACTAATATAAGTCTATTAACATATATATATATATATATATATATATATAAATATATATATATATATATATATATATGTATAATGTGTTATAATTTTAAGTAAAGTCTCTTTCACAGTTTCTCTTTAAGTGTCTAGTAATGACAGATTTACATATTTTCAAGGAAAAAATCAAACAGGAAGTTAAACGGATAGTTTGTCGAATTGGGAAGCATCCAAAGTTGCACAGGCGTCACCTCCAATTCAGGCTCAATGCCCGTGATTTATTTTTCTGTTTGCTTAAGACGAGAGGAATTCGATAATCGAAAGTGCTCTTATGGATAAGCAACAAGTTTTTTGGTTTTGTATTTTGTTATCAAATTAATAGCAATATTTCGTGAAAAAATCTAAACAGTTTCGGACGCGTGTTCATCATTCGATAAACGTTCATGCGTTTGAATTTCAATTCGTTGGCTCTTTTTCAATAGTCTGTATGGTTGCGAACGTAGTAGGTTCGCAAAACCTAATACATACTTGCATATATATTAGTTCTCCGCAACAAACAGATATTATTTGATCCTTATCCTGAGCACGTATTTTAATGGAAAAGATGCTACGAATCATATCAAATCTAACATTCCAAAGGTTAAAATTTTTATAGCGCTGCTCAGAGGTATGCCATTTTTAAATTAATTCGCCGTGCAGAAAGTTTGTTTCTATTTGGTCACGTATACTACTTGGCAAATGCTAACATATTTTAATTTCAATAGAACGATGAATGTTTTTCCCGGTGTATAGGTTTAATTGTTTTTCTACGCCAAATGAAAAAATGCAGTCGTTGTTTATGAGACACATAAATAATACAGATTAATAGATAATTCATCAATTAGACGGCTGTTAGTCTGCATCAAATAACTAGCAGGTAGAAGTCAGAGCCGCCTGTGAATCAACCTATTTAACTTAATAGTCACATTAATTTCTACTTAGAATTTTAATCGTGGCTACTTTTGTAAATTCAAAGTATATTATCAAGGCACTTTCGGGCATGTTCTATTAGTAGATACGAGAATACGGATATTGATTACACATGGGCGTTACATTTTCGTTCCACATAAAGCATTTTTTAAGTGTAAATACCTTTGGTTTTTGCAACCGTGAATGAATATGGCTTATTTTCATGGGCGTTGAACCATGACACTTAGGTCTATAACTTTTGAGATAAAAGGAATTTTTCAATCCGTCGGTAGAATCTCCTATTGGATCTGCACTTGCTCTTATACCGTAACACTAGTAAGAATCTAGCTTTATTAGCATACAATTGACTATCAAGATTTAGAACATCGTTTATTCTCCATGCCGTCCTCCGTCTATACCAATTTTAAAATTAATTCGCTTATATTTCCTCATTTGATTGATAATTGGCACTCCATTGTTAACAATTTAATGTTTCATTTTAACAAGGAAAACTTATGAGTATGCTATATTTTCATTGATTTATTTTTTCGCTCTTGATATTCCGTTTAAAGATATCCGATTTTACGTTCTGTGATTTACAACATTAGAAGATAACTAAAACATTTACTCATTATCCACACTTTGTTTAGTGAAATGTATCTATTGAGAAAAAATGCTCACTGGCTATATTTTGCACTATCAACTACTTAATATATCAAATTTCAATTCTGAAAAATTTCATAAAGCTATTATATATATATATATATATATATATATATATATATATATATATATATTCATTGTACCCTTCCTGTGAGCAAAATAAAAAGAAATTTCATCAGAAACAAGAAATATTTCTTTCGCATAATCTTCTCAAATATCTACTAATGAACATATCTTTATATATAATTTGGAAAGCAAAATGAGATAGAAATATGTGAACATAGAGAGAGTATGAAAAACAGAAACCAATCAATTACTAGTGTCACATCCAGTTCAAACTCAATGCCTCCACATGCTTCTTCTGATTGCACAAATCCGGCTGTAATTTGTTTATCCATAACGCTTCATATGTGGATAGCTCCCATTTGTTGTTGCATTTAGTAATTACTTTGAATGCTACGTCTGGAGAACATACGTGCGATGTTTCGATGTTGTGTTGCGCAATAGCAGACGTGTATTCACCATTTGATTTAAAACAGGCGTTCAAGTCGCAATGTTCTCTCATTCGAGTAATTAACCGTCTGATCGATCGGCCTACGTAAGTTGATCGACAACTTGCGCATGTATATTGGTAAATAATATTTGATATCGACCATAACGGCTGTTTCTCTTTGATTTCTGGTAAAGACAAGCGTGTTACCCTAAATAACACCCGTTGTTTAGCTGCATTAAATGTGCGTATTAATGCTGCTTCAACTTTTTTTGTGCCATTCGGGAAACTGCATCCCCCTTAAATGGGAAGGTTAAGTAGACTGTTTTCTTTACTGGCCCGTAATACGTCTGTTTCTGTTTAATTCCTCTTTTAATTATTTATTCTATTAATTGTCTAGGATAGCCATTAGACATTAAATCGTTAATTGCTTTATTATGTTCTTTTTCTTTTGAATCTTGACTAACCAACCTGTCAATTCTTGAAAAGCAACCACGAACTGTTGATAATTTATATTGAAATGGCACAAAACTGCTGTAAAACAAATACTGTGCAGACCATGTTGGTTTATGGTAGATTGTTATGTTTAATTTACCATTTGTTTCTTTCTTTAATAGTATATTTAGAAAAGGCAGACAATCATCTTTCTCGTGCTCTGACGTGAAGCCGATATTTTTATGTGCTTTGTTGAAACTTTTTAAGCAATGTTCGTGATTGCGACCTGTTCTTATGGACACGTACCGTATATAATGAGCACATTTACTTATGTCACTCTGTAATGATGTGTTCTCTAGGTAACCTAGAAAAATCTCAGCCAACACTGGAGATAAGGGGCTTCCCATTGCCACACCATCAGTCTGTTTGTAGATGCTTCCATTAAAACGAAACCGTGGCAATGGGAAGCCCCTTATCTCCAGTGTTGGCTGAGATTTTCTAGGGCCTAAAACACGTTATTAGAGTGACATAAATGAAATTGCTCGTACAACTGTACGTGGATAATATATTTCTTGTCCGCCCAAGAACGGTCGCAATCACGCATTCAATTTACGATTTAATGTCTAATGGATATCCCAGACAATTAATTGAATCGATTATTAAAAGGGGAATTAAGCAGAACCAGACGTATTAATGGCCAGAAAAGTAAACATTCTACCTAAACATCCCTTTTAAGTTGGATGCAGTTTCTCGATTGGCACAAAAGAAAGTTGAAGCAGCATTAACACGCACATTTAATGCAGTTAAACTACGAGTGTTATTTAGGGTAACACACTTGCCTTTACCAGCAATCAAAGAAAACCATCCGTTAATATCGATATCATATATTATTTACCATGCACAAGTTGTCGATCAACTTGCGTAAGCCGATCGACCAGACGGTTATTTACTCGAATAAGAGAACATTGCAACTAAAACGCCTGTTTTATACCCAATGCTGAATACACGTCTGATATTGCGCAACACATCATCGAAACATCGCACGTATGTTCTCCAGACGTAGCATTCAAAGTAATTACTAAATGCAAAACCAAATGGAAGCTAGCCACATACGAAGCCTTATGGATGAATTAATTGCAGCCGGATTTATGCAAGCAGAAGAAGCATGTACAGGCATTGAGCTTGAACTGGATGTGACACACGCAATTTGATTGGTTTCCGTTTTTTACACTCTCTCATTTTCACATATTTCTAACTTGTTTTGCTTTCCAATTTATATATAAAGATATGTTCATTAGTAGATATTTGAGATTATGCGAAAGAAATATTTCTTGTATCTGATAAAATTTCTTTTTATTTTTGCTCACAGGAAGAGTACAATGAATTTTATTGAAGCTCGCATTTCAAAAGAACATTAAATTCATTTTTGCTCATACTAGCATAGTTATTCCGCAAAATTTAAATTAACCATACTGCTTATAGATCACAAATAGTGTGAGCAACGCAGGGCTCCAGTTAGTCCCCAATATCCAGCGACAGTGGCATTGCATTTGTAGTTTAGTGTTTGGAAGTCGTTTTCGTGCCTTACATTTCCTTGGTTCAACAGGCTATTCGATTTTGTATGCAAAGTGAAAAGGTAATCATAGTGTAGCTAGTGCATTTGGCCTTTACATATATCGCATATTTAGGTCAGCTATAGATATTCATGAATATAATTTTATGTGGAAATAAAATCTACCACTTGGAAAACGACGCTCGATAGATAAATTTATATTTTTCAACTCTATAATTAAACTGCGATGCCTGTGCTTTCTTCTCCAAAGTAAAAATTATTAAATTAATCCTCAAAAGTAAAAAGGAACATATATATATATATATATATATATATATATATATATATATATATATATATATATATATATATATATATATATATATATATATATGATTGTATAAGAGATGATTAGTATTCACGAAATAAATGGCCTTTATCCACTTTGTTATTTGTGTTTTCCTAATTATAAGAATACTGTGTTAAATTAAAAGATCTGGTCATTTTTGTATTGATGGCTTGAGAGTTAACCATCTGTTCGCATTGTTCGCTGTTACGTGTACGAGTGCTATTTTTCCGAGTGTAGTCTTTCGTTTCACCTTTTTGCGCAATTTTTTTTCTTCACTTGGTAACAGCTTAAG
Source organism: Eudiplozoon nipponicum (assembly GCA_029291075.1). Lineage (NCBI taxonomy): Eukaryota > Metazoa > Platyhelminthes > Monogenea > Mazocraeidea > Diplozoidae > Eudiplozoon > Eudiplozoon nipponicum. The sequence goes on from JAQBSW010000245.1 coordinate 226,875, forward strand.
TGTGGATTGCAGTGTTGAAGGCTCATATTGTTTACAAATTTCTGTCACCTTATGTGCATCCGTTTTTTCCTTCAGTTTGTTGCCAATCCAATTGAATGTTTGTTGAGTCTGGTCGAGGGCGTGTTCGGTCTTGCCTGGATACTAGTAAATTATTGTTGAATTTTGTTATTCGTAACGATGAATAACATATATATATATATATCTTTACAGATATATATATATATATATATATATATATATATATATATATATATATATATATTGCTTCGCTTAAACTGGAGTAGCTAAAACTTTTGTCGGATACTAGTATTCAATATTTTAGGTTTTTAAAATCATCTGGCTTCAGCCGGAGGAAAGGACTGATCATGTACGGTGATAATAATTGGTCATGTGTTTAATTTTTTTTATTTTAAAGCCAACCGATTGCCGCTCTGACAGCTCAGATTTTGTCAAAAATTTAATAATAAACCTGTGCGAAAAATCACCTTATTTCCTAAATAATTTAGTAAACGACACTGAGGAAAAATTTTTAAAATCATTAATTGCGCGTGTGGTGTTATAATTAACTTGAATCTAGCTTGCGAGTTTTATATAAACACCAATTCCATTGTATTCGAATTATCGCAAAACGTTTCAAACATACCGTCAGTCACACGAACTGAAGCGTTTCCAACTTTTTTGATTACCATCAGAGTACAATGGCAAACTGACTAGCGCGGATCCAACCGCAATGCATATACAAGAATAGCGCTATTAGATATGCGGCACTCAAGTCTAGTAGTCTTGTATACATTTTATTTTACATTGGAAATATCGGCTTCAAATTTGCTAGGCACTCACGAATGATTACTCTATATGGCTTTTGTCGCATGTATAAAAATATTACAGTCAAGCAGCCATTGATTGCATGGGTGATGAAGCAATCATTTAATTCGAGGTTGCGTGCTTTAGATAAGCATAAACTCCAGTTTTTATATTTTAGTATATAATAAGTATTTTGTAATATATCAATGAAAATTATTCTAGTGTAGCGGATTATTTCTTACTGGGAACTCATCAAATACTTTCTAGAATTTTGCCGACACGTGGCTCATACTGAGGCAATTTGTTGCGAAATTTTAGCAAATATGCTACACGCTATACAATGCTTTATACCCACCTAAATTTGGATGAGCCTTGCCTTCAAATAACGTCTATATAGCTAGTTATAACTTTAGATGTCACGAAAGAAAGTTTAACCAAAATTAAACATTGTCTTATAATTTAAATTTGCGTTTTATTTGCAGTAATTTGGCGTTGCGTATTGCCTCGCAGGTTTCGAAGCTGATGTGTCCCGGTTTAGGTCTTGTCTAGTAAAATCTCTATACCGTACGCATCGAACTCCCTATAACAAAGAAATCGTTCTAACATATGAATTGTCTATGCTACCTTATACAATACTTAGTTTAAAGGGATAAATAAATATTATATGATTATTTTTTATCTCCACCTTGCAAACTTTATTTAATTAAGCGCAGATTCCCGAAAGAAATTTAGTAATTTAAAGTCATTTTAAGAGTATAGATGAGTTGTTAGAAGTTCCTGTTGTTACAAACAACCCAGGAAACTCCATAAGCGTGTTTCACTTTAGAGAAGCGACTACTTTATAATTGTTGCATTGATATGGCAATCACAGATAATTTCTGAAAAATTATTCTTAAATAACTGAAAATATGCAAATGAAATGTGTTTTTAAAGGTTTCCTACATAAAAGCAGTACAATATGAAATTAAAATAAGCACAATAATTTTTGTCTAGCGGGATGCTATTTTGCAGGCTATAACTGGTAAAGCAGCAAATGGGACTACGTTTTTTAAAAAAAAGTTAATAGGCTGTGTGTACATTGTTCAACGCAGTAAAGGTACAATTTTTGCCTTCACTAAATAGAAGAAACTTACTATAATTGTGATTATTAAGATATTACAAAAAATGTAATATAAATCAAATATAATGTGAGTGTGATTTTTTATGATGAAATTCGCAGTTTTCAATAATGTGTAAATTTTTGCATTCCGAGTTCGTTGCCGTTAAAACTTAATTGTTTGTGTGTGTAGTGGTAATAATTTTTTAAATGAAGTTTTTGAGCTTCAAGCAAACACCAATCTCATTGTATTTAACCAGTCGTCGAACAATATAACAAAACTACCGCCAGTCACAGGCACTGACGCCTTTCGACCTTCCTTGATCATCACCATAGTACGACGTGAAACTGACTAGCGAGGATCAACCCGCAATGACATATATGCAAATAAAAATTGAATATGCGGCTCTCACCTCTATTAGTCTCGTATTTAATATACTTGACTCTAAATTTCGGCTGCACAATTTCGTTGCAGTCACGAACATAAGCTGTTTGCAGTTTGCGCCACATTGATATATAGATAATACAATTTTTTTAAATTAATGATTGCGCTGTCTGCGGTAAAAATTCTTTAAATCAAGTTTGTGAGTTTGAAGTAAACACCAATCACGATTTATTTAACCAGTCCTCAAACAGCGTAGCAATACGTGGGCATTTGAATCTCGAAAAACCGATTGAAGGAATTCGTTTTAAGACTTCCGTCCTGTATTGATGTTGACCACACACGATCTAGAGGCATAAGTTCGTGCACTTGGTGATATGTCTTCTATGCTTTGCGATTGATTTACCATTGGATTGGTGTTTTTGTTTCATTCGCGTAAACTTAATTAAAGTAATTTTCATCAGCATTTGCGCAATTAAAGCTTGCTCAATTGAGTAACAAAATATAAAGTGTGAAACCTGAATGGTAATGTTATGATGGGACTGGACGTTTGCTGTCAAATATCAAATGAAACATAATGCCCATGAAAATATCAAGAACAATAGGCACGTTTCAGTTTTTTAATAGATTATATATTCATTGTTTTATTTTTTATTCGTCCAATTTACATCGTCCTCTGTTAATGATAGCAATATTTTGAATCGCTTAATTATCTGTAACGTCGTATAGATTTCTCTCTGTTTAAACTCGGTGGAATGCAAAATATTTTTGGCAGCTTGGCTTAATTTCAATAGGCTTTTTTATCAATGTCAATTAAAACGTCAAAGGCAGTTAGTCTAATTCTAGCCCATCATTACAAATGTCCCTAAGCATAATTTTAACAATACAGCGAGCAAAAGTTTATTAAACTTTGCTATCTAATTAAATTTTGTTTTTTGCTTATTATTTCACGAAATATGTATAATTCTGGCAAATTGGATTGAATTCCGGCCCAAATTGACCCGCAATGATGCACTTGTATACTATTCAGATGAGAATCATCGAAATAGATGACACCATTGTCTGTAAAAACGAAACAAATTGCTTAACTTTGCATTGATTGTGGATGCAACTTCAAATTGTTTTTTCATTTATCATTAATGAGCTTTCATTTGTTTCTGCTTTTATGTCACAGAATTCTGCATTTGATTCTACGCTATTGCCAGCAGATGACGTGGCTTATTGACGAGCCGAGGTTGGACGGAATGAGTGCTCTTCATTTGGCTGTACAAAACGACTACCTTCCAGGAGTTGACTTACTTTTGATGGTAATACTAGCGTTTACTAATTGCGATTTCTTTAAAATATTTTTTTCAAAGTAAATACAAACTTTGTGTCATAGCTAGTTTTTTGCGCTTTTCCGATAATTATGTTTCCATTTTTCAAATGGATTGCAACATTGTTCAATGGTCATATTTTAATATATAAGTTAATGCGCGTTGCAGATATGTTGCTTTACTGTTCACTTTCTTTACAAAAATAATCCAAAACGTTTATCGAAGACGTTTAACTCGAGACCTGCCAATTTTTTTAATTTTCTTATATGTGCTTGAATTCATTTAATTGAAATCTTCTACAGACTATTTTTTACATACATATATACAAGTATATATACATATATATACATATATTTATATAAATATATATATGCGCCAAGGACATAAGAGATATCAACATTTCAAATATCAGTTAAATACTATTTGTCGCGGAGAACTAATATATATGCAAGTATGTATTAGGTGTTGCGAACCTAGTAACAAATAAGTTCAGTTGTGACCAGACAGATAAACCAAAGACAGCATGAACGGAAAGTATAATCTTATGCACATTCGTTTCGTGCTTACTGGCGACTCATCAGTAGGAGCCGGTATTATTGTGCAACCTCACATTTGCTTAAATCTGCTAATGTGAGCATTGTTCTGTGTATGTGTGATTAGAGGCCTGATGATGACTCCGCGAATTCGGAATCGAAACGGTACCGATGAACGAAGATTAGATCTTACCTCAATTACAGTGGTTATTATGAACGCTGTTAAAGCCTTCGGAAGTCGAATCAGCACTTAGCCACGGCTTAGACGAACTCAACGCGTATTTGTAAAATGGGGATTTATCGGATCTATGCGAAACTGATTGTGCAAAGCGACAACCCACGGTGGCAAATCGTGGTATTCATCATTATTGTGCAACGCACTGTACTAAAGCCTTAAGTCTCCTTTTTTGTGTGTATGCATGTAAACAGAGACTAATTATAGTTATTGCACAGTTTTGTACTAACAGCATATGATTTGTAATTCTACATGTCATGGATATAATCAGAATATAGTGTCCAAGGTTAAAATTTGCCCTTTTTGTCTTGTTTGTAAGTTTTCACATTAATATCCCAACAGATTCTAGCAAGAAAAACACCAATTGTGTTGCTCATATGATTCTTTGTCTATCGACTAATGTACACTTTTGGAGGTAAATTAAAATATTTGTGCGATTCGCTTGTTTTTTAAATTTAAACTACACCAATATTATTTATCTTAGTCTGGAGCATTGCCTGATGCTAACTTGACATCGGCTTTGTCAGGAGCTACAAATGTCCTGAACAACAGTCAGACAAGCTTCACCTCCAATGCGGGTATGCTGTTGCCTGGAGCCTCCGCCGAAGCAATTCAAGGTCTTGGCGAAGTTGGAAAGCGTTTGCCAACACCGCTTTGTCTGGCTGTTCACCAGTCTCTGGCCTGCATTGTCTGCATGCTTTTGTGTAAAGGGGCGCAAGTTGGAGCACTGTGTTCGTCCGGACAGGCTGGTCATGGACACACACTCAACAATAATAGCCTAGGTGGTATTGTGCAGTTGGCCTATGACGCCATTGGCCGAAACACGTTTAAAAATGTATGCTTTTTGCTACAAATTTTCTTTTGGTTTGACTTATCCATGTTCTCTATAATCTGTCTTTAGCCAAAACCTGTCGAATGCATTGAGGAATGAATATCACTTTTTGTTTTGGTATTTTAAATGTTAAACAAACATATAGAATTTGAACTGAAATCAACAATTTCAACACAATTGATATGGCACGGGAAAGCTCCAATTTAATTGGAGATTTTGAATTGACCGGTAGGCACGAAAAACGACGGCTAAATTTCTATAGAAATGTTTGCTTTTGTGCGAAATGTTCGCTTGAATAATTTAGATATGATAGAAAAATTCCACGTGTGGAAATTTAACAATTTGCCTCTACCTGTTTTTATTTTCACAAACTGCTGCACATTATCAAATAATCAGTACTGGAACGACGTAGCTTTTATATAAGACTTAGCCGATTGTAATGTATGTTGATACGTTAAATGTATGATAGCGACATGTTTTCAGTAAGCTCCGTGGCACATCATTTTTTTCAGGTACACAGATAGAATTATTTTTCGTGAGTTATATTGCTGTGTATTATTGTTTAAACGCAAGAGATTTTTTGCAGTATTCGTGTCATATTTGTTTTAAATATCCATTGGATACAATCCATTCCCTAGCTAGTTTCTTTTTTGTATTTCGAAAAATAGAACATTTTGATCCTCACTGTAATAAGCTGTATTTTCCTTGGAAAATTATTTTGAAATGTCAAACAGGGCAACGATTTCCTTGTATTCGAAATCAAGTGATGACTTCATTGCGTTGGATGAATTTGCTGGAAATATTTTTCTATTATATAGTTCAAATTTTTCGAATACTGTATTCGAATTATGACTAGAGCGATAATCCCAATCATTAAATGATTCCATCAAAATTTTGAATTGCGCTCGGTTAAACCCAAATACGCAATTAAACCTAATTGCGCTGAAAAAAATTTTCAATGTTGCGTAGGAAATCTGCAATTTAAATGCTCGATGTTCTAGTGAGCTTGCAATGTGTGTTTGATTTCTATTTTGAGGGTTGGTATTGCGTGCCAGATATATTGTTGAATTTGTTAGTGCAATGTACATGTAACGTAATTATGGGCTTTACATTGGGAATTTATAAATATTTGTACCCTGTCTTGCAACGCCGATTATTTAGATTTCCGATCTGCTCTGTCAGTGACTCAAAACTCTAGAAACACTTTTGGGTGTATAAATGAATTTTGTTTGATAGCATACCAACACCAGGTAACGCGAAATATTTCGTATATGTAAAAAGTTAATCATCTCGGTCTTTACATGCAAAAGCGTAGTTCTGGCAGCAAACAACGTCTTTTATAATGCATCCAAAATTTTCTCTATTCTGCTGATATCTTCATGGGTGTAGCGCAATTTTGCTGTAAAACGCTTCGATGTAGCTATATTGTCCATGCGATTTTTTACCGTATTCACAATATTTTGTCCGCCCTAAGTCATAAACTGTGTATTTTGCATCAATGGGTTTATATTAGTTAGCCGTAATATATTTTTTTTGTGTAAAACTCCTAACACCTTCGCCATGGCTAATGATTAGGCAACATATTTAACCCGATTTTGTTTTAGGTATTGCGCACCTAGTAAATATTCTTTAAATCAATTCTTTAAATTAAACACCAATCCCATTGTATTTTTCCAGTCGTCAAACAGCATAACTAAACTACCGCCAGTCGCACGTACTGACGCGTTTCGAACTTCTATGATCATCATCAGAGTACGACGGCAAACTGACTAGCGATGATCATTTATATGGAAAGCAAAATAATATATGCTGTACACGATTGTGTATTAGGTTTTGCGTGCCTAGTAACAAATTAAATCAAATATGACCGCAAGGATTAACCGAAGACAGCATGAACGGAACGTATAATCTCATGTACCCATTCGTTTTGTATTTTCAGGGGTCCCCTCAGTAGAAGCCGAGTTGTATCATGTACCGTCTCGGAAACCATAGTGTTGTTATCAGTTACTGACACAACAGCCATATTTTTGGTAAACTTTACAGGCTTGGCATATATATATATACTTTATGTGAAATTTTCTTTTCGATTGCAGGCTTCCACATTCGTAAGTGCGATTGTACCGTCTTATTTACCAACATTAATCTCTAAAATATATAGTTTTAAAGGGCGTAATACCAGCTCCTACTGATGAGTAAGCACGAAACGAATGTGCACATGAGATTATAGGTTCTATTCATGCTGTTTTTTGGTTTATTACTGTGGTCATATTTGACCTAATTTGTTAGTAGGTGCGCAACACCTAATACACAAACGTGTTTGACATATAGCTTAATCATTATCCATGGCAAATGGACCATGATTTTTACATAGAATTGCACAGCAAAAATATATTATTGCTGATTATTCTAAATCCAATAATGCAAAATATACATTCTGTGACTTAGGGCGGACATAATAATGCGAATACGACGAAAAATACATGTAGAATATAAGTAGTTCATAGCAAGGTACAGTGAAATTACGGTACGCCCATGAAGACGACACCAGAAGTGCCAACATTTTTGTAATCCATCAGAAATGAGAAGATTATAATTTCTGTTCATGTTTTCTTTGCTTTATCCTTCTGGCCGTACTTGAACTAATTGGATACTAGGTGCGCAATACCTAATGCACAATTGCATATGTTTTAGCTGTAAGCAACAAACAGTAGCTAAATGTTGAACACGAATCAAAATTTGACTTTTCTACTTATCAATCAATGAATAAATATATTGAAATTCTTTCTAACGGCAAAACAAACAGGATGTCATTTTTTTATTTTGATTTGTTTCTCGACTGATTCAAAATTATGGGATAGGTGTTTCCTTCAACCTCGCAAACTTGATGTAAAGAATTCTTATCTCCGACGGCGCATTCAATGATTTTTGAGAAAGTCATTTTGAACGATTCGGAGTGCAGAATGGCAAATTTTGCTATTTTTAGCACATTGCATCCAAACCATATGAAGCTAAATCCTCTGCATTTTCTTCTTCTATTGGCATAAGTTCAATTATCATTATTTGTCACAAATATTTAAATCTTGTTGAATTACCAAATTCCAAATGTAATTATGTGAAATGCAGAAGCCATTTTATTTTAGACAGATGAATGATTCCTTATTTTTATATCTATCTGCGTTTGATTTTATCTGTTCAATAATTTATTTGTAAGAAAATTGTGTGATATGTTATTTCTACATGAGAATAACGTCCAAAAGAAATAATTCCTGCATTATATAATTTTACTCATCATACTGCCCCAGTTCCTATGAGGCGTTTTTAGCAATTATATTTACCTTCACAACAATAAGATCCTCGACCGAACATTAACAACGTTTTGCTTAAATGCTGCTCTTTATTCAGTTGGTTTTTCATCGCGCAATGGTGTTGAACAAATAAGATTAAAATTCAGTGGTACATGCAATAGATGGTAGATCTACGCAGTATGTGTGGGGAAATAATATCTGATTTAGATAATTGAGTTAAGTCCGTAACCCCCATTTTAATAACAGGGCTGAGTTTTTTTTTCTCACATGCTTCAGTGTAATTCAGTTTCTCAAATCATTTTAAAATTATTATTAGCAATTCATAAAATTTCAACCATCAAGGCAGTATTATATTTTATTTAATTCTTCAAAATACCTAAGCTAGTATTTCTTCCAAAAGGTTTTGTGCCGACCATGTCATTAAAGGTTGGATAGTTGGGTGCATGTATGAGTACTTGTTTGTGAGAGAGAGAGATATTGTCAAATAACCTGTACTTTGGCCACTAAACCTTTGAAGAGCTTTTTATGAGTATATATAATTGGTTTTGTACAAGTACAGTTAACTATTAATTCACGCTTAATTGTGAACACATATTAAATTGTATAAGTGTTAGTTCATGAAGCGTACAAAAGCCTAACGAAATAGAAGGACTAAAAACTCCGGATAAGTATTTAAAATTAACATGCTAATTTGTGTCTTATTTCTATATCTTGTATTTTGAAATAGGAACTATTTTAGCATCAATATAAACTACCGCGCGTCAACACCTATGAAAAATCTTTTTATTTCATTTTCATTTACTCAAGTTCACACCTTGACGACGGGTTAGGAGCATTTGTTACATTTAATTCCTGATAAAAATAATTACAAAAATATATCATTTTTTCAGTGGATCATTTTTACGATTCACTTTTGTTACCTAGCTTTTGTCAGTGAAGTCTAATGGAAATCCACCCATTAGATATTTCTAACCGTTAGTCAAGTTGACTACTTTATCGAAAAAGATACTGCTGTAGTTTGAATGAGACATTTTAGGATGGATACATTATAATTCCTACACTAAATATTTAACCATAATGATTCTCGATTTTTTTTTAAATTTCAAATTATTTAATTGCGAAACAAGAATGAGATCGTAGCCTAAAAACATTGAGACGCGAATAGTTGAACGAGAATAATAGCATGTATCTTGGCGGCCGAGAAAATTTGGCGGCTTAAATACATTTAAATTCTTCAATAAATAATATTAATTGCGTTACATTTAGGCGACCGCCAAAATGTTTTAACCAGTGGAATTTTATTATTAAGTTATGCATTTCACTTTGATATTATGAAAAAATATTACCATTATTTGCTAGCCCGAAGAAACATTAGGACACACGTTACTGCCGTCGCTCTCTTTCATTTCCGTGTCAAAATCCCTCCATTCCTGTAAAATTCTAACTACATTAATTGTCTTTGAGGGGTCGAATACGTGGTCTTGATTACTATATAATATATGCTCAGGCAGATTTAAAATATTGTGAAAGCATGTTTGCATGTACAAATGCATATTTGCTTGTGTATTGAATTTATTCATTTATCTGGGTATGGTTATAGTTATTCTTATAGGTTCGCGTTTATGTATGTATTGACATATGTACGTATGTATCTGTTTTGGTATTCATGCATGTGTGTAAATTTGTATGTATTTATGTTTTTATGCATTATTGTATGTACATATGTATTTATGTATGATTGTATGTATGTATGCCTTTATATATATGTATGTATGTATGTATGTATGTATGTATGTATGTATTTATTTATGTATGTATGTATGAATGTATGCATGTATGTATGTATGTATGTGTGTGTATGTATGTATGTATACATGTATGTATGTATGTATGTATGTATGTATGTATGTATGTATGTATGTATGTATGTATGTATGTATGTATGTATGTATGTATGTATGTTTGTCTGAATGTGTGTGTATTTATGTACGGAATTATGAATGTATATATGAATATGTGCATGCATTTATGTATGTTTGTATAGAGGTATATATGTTTGTATGTGTATATGTATGTATACTTATATGTATGAATGCATCTATGTATGTATGCATGCATGAATTCATGTATGTTTTTATGTATGTATGTATATATGTATTCATGTATTTATTTTATTCGTATATATTTGTATGTTTAAATTCATGTTTTTGCGGGCATCTATTTAGTTATATACATCTGCATGCATCTATGTAGGTATTGTTATTTATTAATTTATTTATAAATGTATTTGCGAATTTTCACATTCGTATATTTACATTGGTTTGCATTACTGTATGCTTAAATTAATGTAACTGCTTTTAGAGCACAATCCCCAATGGTTTTAAGACGTATTTTTCTCAATTTTCTGAATTATCTTTGCTTTAAATGGCATTTATTTGATATTCGCTCTTCTTAATGTATAAATGAATGTAGGTATGCATATGTTTTTGCATGTATGTAATTATATGGGTTTATGTATGTATATATTTATGTATATGTGATGGTATGTATATTTTTATGTAGGTATGCATAAGTGTATGTATGTATGTAGGTATTAATGTGTGTATGTATGTGCTTATGTAAGTATGCATCTATGTATGTATATATGTATGTATTTATTTACGTATTTGTGTATGGATATAGGTATGTAGGTGTGTGTGTATGTATGTAGATATGTAAACATGTATTCATATATGTATGTGTGCTTATATGTATGTCTGTATGCATATATGTATATATATAATTACAGAGTACAATCCCCAATGTTTTTAAGACGTGTTTCTTAATTTGTGAGTTATCTTTGCTTCAAATTGTATTTATTTTAATTTAGGTATTCTTTAATTCTAACTATTAATTTTGCTCGTTATATGAAGAAAGATATTTTCGATTATAATTTGTCTTCGTTTACATAAGTAACTATTTTTCTTGCTTGGTGTTTAACGATATTGTGCAGAATTAAATGGAAATTATATTTGAAATGTATTTGCTTCAATTGGTAAATTACTCACAATCACATTCTTTGTATTGCACACTATAATTATTTCTTTTTCTATTTTTAACACATTGGACTTTTCATAAAAACCATCACGTACACAAATAAAGAAAGCTCAGATGCATAGCACTAATGTGGATGATGCTGAAAGTTCATTGCAGAGCCAAGATGAACTAACATCGCATTTGCCTACTGAAAATGCTTCACACGCACTCGATCGGGAACAGGGTGAGGTAAATTCCAATCAGTTGTTAAATTTAATATTCTACTCCTCAAAATTTAGCGAGGAAAATGTATTAAAAAATGGTATTCTTACAGTTTTATATTTTCTTTTTAGTTTAATTATGACATTATGAATAATAACAATATTAATATAAATTATAATAACAATAAAAATAACATTAATATAAATTGCCTTAATAATAATAATAATAATAATAGTAATAATAAAAAGAAGAAGAAGAAGAATATTTATCGTAATAATAATAACACTAATATTAAAATTGATAATATCAATTATAATAATATTAGTGATAATTGTAATAATAATAATAATCATCATCATTATAATAACAATAACAATAATATTAACATTTATAGCTTTAAAAATAATAAAAAAGAACTAGAATAATTATATTAATCGTAATATTAATAGCATTTATATTAAAATTGATAATAATAATAATATTAATATTAGTGATAATGGTAATAATAATAATAATAATAATAATAATAATAATTTTAAAATTAATTTAAAAAATAATAACAATAATGAAAATAATTTTATTAATAACAATTATAATCATAATAATTTACAATAGGTTTAATCACAATGCGACATGTGTTCGTTCTGGCTGGCTATTGAAATATTAGAGCCGGCATTTCTGTTACAAACCTACTATTTAGTTTATCAATTATTGATTGCGCGGGTGGTGGCAACAACAATGGGATTGGTGATAATATTTAGATTGTTGAATAATACTGGAAAATTTTGGCGATTTCTTCTTGCAAGCTATGGCTTATTGAAGTTATTTAAGGCATAATGCCGGCGGTATGGGTCATCCATGCTTGAAGTACCGCAGACTAACACCACTATTTCTTTAGGCAGATTTATCCTTATAGTCCTTTTTTATATCCGATAATTTCTGCTCCATCACGGTTTTGTAGAACCAAACTATTTTGGATGACAACATGTTATTGTTCAAAATAAAATATTGCTTAGGTTTTGTTGCAATGTTTTTAAAGGTAATATTGTGATTATTTTCTATTTTTCATGGTTTAAATAGGTCCTCAATGTTAATTTTTACGGAAAAATTATCATTGGTTTACGAGAACTGTAGTATTATTAAACTATATTGCCAAATCAAAAAAACTCGTTTTTGACACACAAAGCTATTTTTAAAATTTTTTTAGAAATTTGTTATAATTAAGCCTAATGTTTAATTTATATAATAAAACGAACATTGGTTGCGAGAGCGGTGATGACAATTACTTTTTAATCAAGGTCTGCAAGGTGGCTCAGTGGTTAGATCACCAGATTCCGAAGCAGACGTGACCAAGTTCGAGCCCTGTCCGCGGCAAATTCTGGCCAGTACATGATGAGTTCCCAATAAGGACGAAACCGGTCTACTGGATGAATTGCCTTTTCTACACTATACAATTCTTAGTTTATACTGACATATGTAAGTAATTAATGGGTGAGGTGTTT
>JAQBSW010000246.1:0-52500 GCA_029291075.1 Eudiplozoon nipponicum
TGTCTATTTCATCTGATTTATCGTCTAGACGTATGTATTTTGTATTGTCATTTAACACGTTTTCCATCTTTTGTACATAGTCATATTTGTCCATTATAAATGCACTCTTGCCTTTATCAGCGCGTAGTATTTTGATGTCTGCATTTCTGCTGATATTTCTAAGTGCATTGAGATGCTGCTTTGTCAACGCATGCTGCTCTGCGCATTTAGACGATTTCAGGTGTGAAGCCTGATCAAATAGTGTAGCCTTGAACCAATTTTTATAATCAATACTGGTAGGCTCCAAGTCAGCTGTTTGTTCAAATAACATTTCAAATTTAGATAGCGGCTCTCACCTCTAGCAGACTTGCATACATTGAACTTGACTGGAAATGTCGGATGCACAATTTCTATGCAGTCACGAACATTAACTGTTTGCAGCTTTCGCCACATATACATATATAGGCAATACTAATTTAAACAATAATTGATTGCGCGGGTGGTGGTAACAATTCTTTAAATCAAGTTTGCGAGCTTGAAGTAAACACCAATCCCATTGTATTTAACCAGTCGTCGAACAACATAACAAAACTACCGCCAGCTGCAACGCACTGACGCGTTTCGACCTTCCATGATCATCATCAGAGTACGACGGCAAACTGACTATCGAGGATCAAACCGCATTGAATATATATGGAAATCGAATTGACAGGGTGTCCCGTTGCCAATATATGATCGGAAATAGCTGATTTTCCTGACGGTGGCAAGCCTTTGTTAATCAATTTCTGTGGCAAATGTTGCTGGATTCTGCTTATCAATTGCTTCTTCGTACGTCCGATATGTGCTACCGCAACGGGCACCCTGTCAATTCGACCAATTTCACAATTTTACATAAAGCAAAATCCGAAAAATTATTATTTATCTACGAAGCACTTTACATAAAACAACAAGCACCTGACCTTAACATTCAAAAGTTTCATCAACATGATATCCTTATCGACTGGCCAAGAATAACAAAATTCAACAACAATCTACTAGTATCCAGCCAAGAACCATTAGGCCCTCTACTAGAATCAACAAACGTACAATCGGATTGGCAACAATGTGAAGTGGAAATAACAGAGGCGCATACGATGACAGAAGTCTCCAAACAATGTGAGCGTTTAACATTGCAATCAACATTAGCGTTGTTACCAAGCGAAAATAGCAATCTTGCGCAGCGGGGTGAAACGATCAACTATACTGGGAAAAATAGCACTTGTACATGTAACAGTGAACAATGTGCACAAATGGCTAACTCTCAAGATACCAAAACAATAATGACAAGATCTCAGACATCACTTCGCAATACTGCGAGAATGACCTTTACATACAAACACGCATACACAACACAAACACAAACGCATACACACTCACCAACTAGTCAAAACAAGAAACAACAGTAATAACGAGTCAGATTTGTTACCAATAGCATAATCAATTGAAAACCCAAAATGTATAAATATGTATGATTGTATAAGAGATGTTTAGTATTCACGAAATAAATGGCCTTTATCCACTTTAGTTATTTATGTATTGTTTTCCTAATTATAAGAATATATATATATATATATATATATATATATATATATATATATATATATATATATATATATATATATATATATATGCTCTGCGTAGCAAAATTGGTTACATAATATGTGTGCTTTTTATTTTGACTTCTGGACAAGTAATTATTTAATTTTCTTATATTCATATTTAGATCCATCTATGTATTTAACAAAATTTATTCATGTATCATATTAGATCGTGCGTATGGCTAGGGGGATAACTACGCTAGAAATGTGTTTATTTGTGTTTATTATTTTGCAATTTGTAAACTAGTATGCATATAATTTTGTGTTAATCTTTGTAAATCTTACATTCTATTTAACAAAAAAAAAGAATTGTTTACAGCCACTCTTATTGAAGAATTAACAAACTCACATGCCTTCTGTAAGCCTATACAGTTTGGTTAGAAGTATTTTTAATAAGAAAAATATGCATATGCTATTTGAGCAATCGACGATTTTTTTATAGCATCCAAATCCTTCATAAATTTACACTTGTTTATCTTGACTTCTGGCCAAATCAGTCGAAATTTATCGACGTTTGATGGAAATTGGCCTACATCATAAATGAAAGAATATAAAGACGAATCGGTAATATGATGATGGAGCGATTTCTGTTGGTTAAAAAGGTGCAGATCCCTACAATGTCGACCGTATCAGGTAAACATTTGCGGAGACGCTCCGACATGGTTAATTGGTGCCGTTGTAGTATTGTACTGGACAAGAAAGTCAATCTCTGCCACGAACTAGATAAATCCATTCAGGTTTTGTTGGAATGTAAATGTGAATTTTGGAAAAATGTGTTGCCTGATTTAAGTCCGGATAGGCAATTAACCGATCTACTTTGAGATCTTTTTTTATTCGAAGAAGCTAATAACCTGATCTACTTTACGTTTTCAATGCAATATTTAAGTAAAGCTAACCAGGAGCACCAATCTGGGTGGTGGTATTTGTTTATTTGGCAGGAAATTTAATAACTCATCTCTCAAGAATTATTTGATGAGAACACCAGACAAAGACAATCTTTGTTGAAAACAAATATGTAATATAGTCCCGACGGTCGGTAAATTTGTAATGGGGGGGGGGGAAACAAATAGACTCCCGGATTATTTAAATACAGGTCGAGTTTTTTGTCTATAAACAGCAATAACCACACAAACACACACACACACACACACACACACATATATATATATATATATATATATATATATATATAATTTGGCAGTATTGACAGTACTGTGTGAGATTTGAAAAATAAATTCATCCAGTAGGCCGGATTCGTCCTTATTGGGAACTCTTCATCTACTGTTTGCTGAAAAATCTGGACAGCACTTGAATTGATTCGAATTACGACGAAATTAGTCTACTGGAAGAATTTAATTTTCTACGTTGTACTATAACAGGTGTTAATAGAAAAAAACTATAATCAGACCATCAATGATTGATTTGGCAAGGAAATTCGGTGGTAAGTGTTGCTACGGGTTATGATATTAGCAAATACGGACCTTCGTAATAGTTAGTTATGCGAATTGCTACTTTTCACGGCGTAAGGCGTAGACTGGGTATAACTGTATATTAGAGCGTATCAACATTTTCTGCGGAGGAGGGGAATACTTTTTTATTTGTCTTTAGTTTCTCCATAAATGCCCTCTTGTTTGTCTTGACTTCTTTATGGAAACTGGGAGATAGTCATTCGAGCCAAATAAGATGAACTGTGCAGAATCTGGAAAGAAATCAGCCTACATTACAGAAGTCAGAAAATAAGGACAAGTTGGAAATAAGAGTGTGGATCATTTTGTGATGGTTCAATAGACAATGTTTAATTCAGCATCATAATAGTTTATATAGATTTGTAGGTATGGTTACTCTTCTAGGTCGAATCCATTTTAATCTGTTTGCCAAAGTCGTAGAAATATATATGGCAAAATTAGCTCTTTACTCCTGGAGTAGTTTAATTCGATGATCTTGCTTATCCTAAAAAGTGGCATTTCCCCAATTATGATCTCGGTCCGTTCTATAAAGTTACGGCATTTTCTAAATCTATTCACGTGAACCAATATATATAAATTTACAATCTAGTTAAGTCCAGAGAAAACTACTCTCTTTCAGACGATTAACATTGGCCTGCGAAAGGTTTTCCTTATCCACATATTTAGCTAGCGTCCTTAATATCCATACAACACATGCACTTTCCACTTTTGCGATATTTCAATATTCTTTAAATCAAGTTTGCGAGCTTGAAGTAAACACCAATCCCATTGTATTTGACCAGTCGTCGAACAACATAACAAAACAACCGCCAGTCGCAATGCACTGACGCGTTTCGAACTTCCATGATCATCATCAGAGTACGACGGCAAACTGACTAAAGAGGATCAAACTGCAATGCATATACATGCAATGCAAAATTAGATATGCTGCTCTCACATCTTGTAATCTCGCATAAATTTTACGTTACTGGAAATGTCGGCTGCACAATTTCTATGCATTCACGAACAATTTTTGTTTAATTGTATTGTCTATATATATATATGTGTGTGGCGAAAGCTACAAACAGCTAATGTTCGTGTGCAGCCGACATTTCCAGTCACGTACAATGTATGCAAGACTACTTGAGGTGAGAGCTGCATATCTAATTTTGCTTTCCCTATATATGCAATGCGGTTTGATCCTTGTTAGGCAGTTTCCAGTCGTACTCTGATGATGATCATGGAAGGTCGAAACGCGTCAGTGCGTTGCGAGCTGGCGGTAGTTTTGTTATGTTGTTCGATGACTGGTTAAATACAATGGGATTGTTGTTTTCAAACTGATTAAGTATTGTTAACCCCGCGCAATCAATTATTGTTTAACTGTGTTGTCTTTAATTCAATATGTTTATTCATTTTTCAATTCGCCTTTTTATTTATCGGCATCTGCTGTTTTGTTTTATGCTCATTAGTTTTTCTTTGACAAACCGATCCAAGAATGTAAGAGTTAAAAACGGTCATTTGGGACATATTACTATTCGTTCTGGAGTTTCACCGGGCTGAGATTTCTGTTGCGGAAAACCAACTCAAGCTGTTTAAAGATGCAACTGCCTTTTCTACACTATATTATTCTTATTTTATACTGACAAATGTGAGTAATTAATGGGTTAGATGCTTATATCAAGACCGCAACCTTGATTATAATAAATTTTATAGTAGCCCCTTACTCGATTGAGCGCTTGAATTCAATTATCTATTTTGTACATTATGCTGGCCCCAAATTTTAGTCATAATTTTTTCAAATCGTAATTAATTATCTCCATCTTCATTCTTTCCATAATTATCTTATTTCAATCGGTTTCTACTGAATGCTTAAATTCTCTATTAATTCTAATTATATTTAAATATGATGTAGCTGTATCCATTATCTGAACCACGCGCCAAAATTTTTAGTGTAAATCTATTGGTTTTGTATAGGCTTGGAAGAGAAATGCCAGCCAATTGGATAAATAGTTCATGTTTGACCAATCAAAACATAATTCTTACTAGAATATCATCAACTAGCGTCAGAAAAATGGGAAGGATGTAAGAAATATTACCATTTTCGAAAATTTAAAAGAGTAATATTCTGCGATCTTGGTAAGGTTTTGTAATTACTTTTGGATAGAGTTTGAAATCAGGAAGCCAACTGAATTTTAATCATTGAATGACGAATTAACTAGAAAATGAATCTGCGAGACTCCTAGAAGGAGTCTGATAGAAATGACACCAAAATGTTTGCAGCAAAAATGGACACGATTTCGAGTTTCATGTGAAGGTGAATAACTTCTCATAAATGCTCAACAAAACGTAAGCGATAACTGGTTATTCTTATAGATCTTTAAAAATAAAAGTACTGCTAAAGGTTATAGAGCATTGTTGGCACGTATTAAGAGCGCCCTGGATGATGGACGCCATATCAATGAAGGTAAATGACAGGTAAAATATGAAATAGTTTCTGGATAGATTGCACGTGCATACTCAATCATTAATATTAACTATAAATGTGGTTAGATAAGTAAATAAATTCTACACACACACACACACACACACACACACCGTGGAACTTGCGCAACATTCTGTACAGGAGAATAATAATATAAATATGCTAAAAAACTAACAAATGGAATCTAGATCTTGGAACAAGCTTATTCCCAGTACGGCAGTAGTAACGAGATCTGTACACTAGACACACTAGGCTCGCGCAGAATTGTACTTCCTCAAGTTTCTGATGCTTATTAGGGGTAGCATGTAGCGTGATAATGTGCACTACATCGTGAATAAAATTATATGGCTACAAGATGTTTCGTCTACTAATTCGTCGGTTCTATTCATGTACAGAAGTTGCTTCCGAGGATTGGCAAACGGGATTTGAAATCGATTTATGTAAGAAGTGCTCTAATCTAAGTAATCGATGTTCTTTAACAGTGCGTGTTGTTGATGAACAGTAGAGAGCGTCAAGTTAGAATTATTCACCTCGTAAATTTCCCTTTCGTAAATGTCTCCTGACGCTCAACTGCAATGACCAAAACCAAACAAATTAGATACACCAATTTTCCAAAATGTCTAGGCGTTGGTAGCTAAAGTGGACGCTCTCCCATATCTCCGTAGCATAAAGAAGGACCAACAGAATACTTGACATGAAGACCTTGGGCATAGTCAGTATTTAAATTGAAGAGTGGTTTGCATAAATTCACAAAGGCAGCTAAATTAAAAACGAAAAATTTAATTTGTTTAAACTTTCACGGCTAATGTGTATATCCAAATACGATCAATATTCACGCTAGAGCCTGATGCCGTCAATGCTCATTAGAACCACACAAGTAGCTTGCGCGAAGTAGTTTATTATATCGCTTATTGTTGATGATAGTAATAAATTAAATCTGGCTTTGATTATCTGATAACTCTTCTACTATTTTGTAGGCCGACATACAATTACTGATATATATATATATATATATATATATATATATATATATATATATATATTAAGTTTAACACTAAAAAGCTATAAATGAATTTAGGATCTTAGGTCTGCTAAAGTAATAGTAATAAATAATTTGTACAATAGCTTACAAACTTTAGGGGGAACTCTACCATTGTATCAGCTAAACGATTGCGTCAGAATTAATTTATATATCGCTAATTAGCAGTTGTTAAGTATGTTGCACCTGGCTAATAGGTGAATTAAAATAGAATTTCAGTAAATATTTTAGGAAGAATAAAGGAAAAATGCAATTTAATTTGGCAGATAACATGCGGATGCTAACTTAAATATTCGAAATGCCTAATTTATCTTGAGGTGCGCTCTGAAAGTTAAATTAACACATAGTTCATGAAGTTATGAAGTAAGATGAAAGGTGTTTTATAGATGGCCACATTCATTGTTTTATCTGCTTACATAAATGATAAATGTTAAAAATTTGACAGTATTAGTTTTTTAAAACCTGAGTGGCTTTCTATTTCGGAAATAAATTTCCAACAGAGAACTTAAGATTCTACCTCAAAATTCGGAGTAGCTAAGTTGTAAACAGTTAAGGAAACATTAAATAAACGATATAAAACCGAATATATTACAAAATTGCTTAATCCTCAAATGGAATAATATTGTTTATTGAAATTTTCTAACATTTTCCCTGCATACGATGATGAATTTGATTTGCAAAATACGTCAATGCACACCATTTTATTCGGAATTAATAATTGAGGAATTATAAAAATATGTGCGATACGAGGAATTCTATCTACTAAGAAACTGTGAACAAAATGCAAAAATGCATTACTAAACGATAAGGATTCAAGCTTCAGTGTGAAAAACGTCGTTATTTTGTATACATAAATAAAATAATCGACAGAACTCAAAGATCAACTAGTCCCTAATGTGACTATTAACTACAAATTTTGATTTGAAACCAACGTTTATTAATTGAATCATTTACTAAGTGGTGTTTGTTTTATTAAAGTATGTCGTTTTAGTAAAACAAATTTGCATAATAATTCTTTATTTCTTTTCAATTACTGAGGTTCAAATACCGCCTCCAACATTCACAGTATTCCTCTTAATTTTAGTTATCACATTTTGCATGGAAATTTCTTATATTCATATATAAATATAATAATTAGAGCTATCATAGCATCAAACTTGGTCAATGCAAAATAATACGACCTCCAGAAATGACCCTGGCACCGCGCTTAATCGGTTGAGTGTCAAAACAAGTGAGACGTCGTACATGTTGACGATAGAGTTCTCATGCTTCACGCGAACATTTTCCATAAAATACGGGCTATCATTAACTGCGCATCATGGCGGTATAGTCTCTGGTTCGTAAGTGAATAAGTTTAGGTCGTACGTAATAGGCGTGCCGCTGTATAGTGCACACGGAGTGAGTTACCTGTTCCAGGCGCTCCAGTATACCTAGAGGCCTAATGGTTACATGTTTGACAGACGGACGTATCTGTACTCCATACACCGTAGTTGCAAGAGCAAAGCATGTTATATTGTTTATCACAAGATCCTGTGTAGCTGAATTGTTTCTGTTTCGACGGGACACAGGGACTAGGTGTAACGAGCATCGAAATAGAATAGGATAGAATAGAATAGAATATCATTATTTGGATTCAAACCACACATGTTCCATCAAATAATAAAATTAGAAAATGTACAATATAAAAAGATATCACATCACATATATATGTGCAATTAGTTGTACTGTACAATTTATCAGCATCAGAAAGATCAGCTGTAAACAGTGATAGATTCTTCATCAAAATTACAAAAAAAAATTTAAGTTATAATTCGAGTATAACATTTGTAAAAAAAGGGAACCATGACTAATAATTGATTGTGTGCATTGTTGATTAACAAGATGATATAATGCATAACATTTCAGTTTTAATAATACAAAATTTGAAGATAGAATCTCGAGAAATTATGTTGCTGAAAAACAATTAATCCTGTCTTTTATTTAACCATGAGAAAGTATTATCATAATCAAAATTAAAAATATCAGCAGGATTAATCACTTTTTCTAGTTCGGTAGATAAAAATTTAAAAGACATTTTAGTTGGAGGCGTTTCTCTAAGCCCCTTTGGCAATTGATTGTAAATTTTGTAAAGTTTTGAAAAAGAGAATAGCTTGCTCGCAACATTCCCCACCAATGGTGGAGATATTGCAAAATGACCAGATCTAGTTCCAATTTCATGACTCTTTCTTATGGGATTCATATAGGCACCAGACCACTGGTTCAAATGGAAAACTTTTATGCAAATACATTTATCATCGTACCGCGCGTTCACACGGCTGTCTCAATAACCTGAGCATGATGGTCGCATACTGAGAATGCACTATGTGAAGGTTTCTGAATCAGTAATTAAATTTCTCCAACTCAAAATGTTCACACTTATCAGAAACAATAGCATGTGCTGCAACGCACCAACTGAGTCACACAATGTTGAAGACCTTTTACTTAAGCTTTGTACTCCCAGAGATATCTGTTTTCCTGTTTTTAATCTTTAACTGAAAAACCTTCGAGGATAAAACGTTGAATTGCCACAAATAATTGTTTCCGTTTTTTACATAGGAAGGATGTGAAATTTGTCACAGGCAAATTTATTGGGTTTCATTTATTAAGGTCTTCAGTTTCGTAAAGACGTACTACGGCTCCCACTGAGACGATGAGCAATAGCGCATTGTTTGAATAAATAATTTAAAATAAATGTTATTTGTTCATATGGATAACAGCATTAAGTGTGAGGACGCACAGCAGTTGGCCGAAGGATTTAGGAATATTAGCCTAAGCGAAGGTGCTGAAAGGAATAGAATAAATATATTTGTTCTAAATTTGGCGACCGTTATAGTAATGTTTCAAATACGAATCTGGAATCACAGAGGCTCTCCAATGGTATTGACTAAAGAGCCACTACAGAGTTCGTACTCAAAGTTTGACATTGCAACGCTACCTAATTTTTTGGCAAATGCAAAAGCCTTGAATGAAAAGTATTTTTGCGAAACTAGATTAATTGAAATTACCTGATCTGCGTTTTGACTAACGCAGCTTTCATTGTTCTTTCTCTAACAAAATATATCGGCATCTTTCTTCAGTTGATCCATCCTCACTAGTTTAACAATTGAAACTAGTGAAGCAAAAGCCGTTGTGGACTCGCTCGTGGATTTAAATAATTTTGAACTGGTGATGGTTATTTATTTTCATTATCATTATTTATTAGATTTTCTATATTTCTCACGTTTTATCGCACTACTGTGTAATTTCATCCATTTGGAATCTATATTTTTTTATTTTATTTATTTTATTCCACTTTGTTTTGTGGATTTATTCAGTATCAGAATTTGTAAAATTTTTTGGCACGGACAGTTTTAATTTAAAATCTCTTAGAATTGTTAAAATAAATAGAATAGACCATCTTTATTTATATTCAAACAACATATGTTCTATCAAATAGATTACAATATCGGAAAGTGTACAATAGATAGTAAAAGTCACATCACACAAACTTGTCCATTATGTCATAAGACCAGGCTTAATTATCAAAAATAAATAAGTAAATAGATATCGGGAAATTTTTATATGCATTATTCACGCATGAACATACTGCAGAATTAACACTGCGGGCGCCCAATCAAATATCGATATATAACAGTTAAATACTGTTTGTTGCGAAGAGCTAATATATATGCAAGTATGCATTATGTGTTGCGAACCTAGTAACAAATTAGTTCAGTTGTTACCAGAAGGATAAACCAAAAACGGTATGAACGGAAAGTATAATCTCATGCACATTCATTTCGTGCTGAGAATGTACCGTCCTATTATCCCACGTTTCTCACCCAAATATAAAGTGGTTAAAGGGCGAAATACCGGCTCCTACTGATGAGTCGCCAGTAAGCACGTAACAAAGGTGCATGAGATTATACTTTCCGTTCATGCCGCCTTTGGTTTATCCTTCTGGTCAAAAATGAACTAATTTGTTACTAGGATCGCAACACCTAATACATACTTGCATATATATTAGCTCTCCGCAACAAGCAGTTTTTAACTGTTATATATTGAATTGAATAATGTCATGGTTACAGCGATATGTGATAACTGGTATGGATCAAGACCAGAGTGTATGGATTTAATCAAAATTAAAAAGATCAATTGTATCGAATATTTCCCTAGTACAGTACATGACTTTTAAATTAAATCTTTGACGGAGGCATTCTTTCTACACATTTCGGCAATAAACTGTAAAAATTATAAAATTTTAAATAATGAAATATTTTTACCGCAATATTTCCCACCAAAGTGGAGAGATCACCGATTGCCTAGATGTAGTTCAGACTCCATGAATCTTCCTTGTTGAAATAATATTGACACTTGTCCACTGATTTAAGTGGAATACTTTTCTACCGTTAGAACAGTCTTCTGAATCATAAGGTTTGCAGTGATACGAACTGTAATCTGCAAGTATATATAGTGCAGGACACAAGGGTCATATGTTTCACCACTCTTCTTTGTACAGATTTTATCTTCTTTGACAAACATAATTTAACTGGGTAGCGGCATATTCAAGCATCGGCCTAGTCCAAATTTTTATCATTCGATAATATTTTTCTTCTTATTAGCGCCCATTTACTCTCAACACAGCCAACCATATCATACATATTTCTTTCAATAGAAGCTGTAAAATGAATAGTTATGCATAAATCCTTGATTTATTGCTGAATTTTGATCGTAAAAACATTATCAGCAGCAGCATCATGAAGATAAGCATAATTTAATTATGTCTAATTATCGATTTTTTAAAGTATTTGTTTCATTAACTTTTTATTCTCCACCAATAACCAGATGCTGCATTTGAAACCATTGCCCCAATCCCAACCCACAAGCTAATATCCAGTCTTGCTTAACTTCAAAACCAAATGACTGATATTATGAGTTTGCTTTGGGCTCAATCAGGGAATTTTAGTATGTCTAATTTGCAGCCACAATTGTTGCGCCATGCCGATAATATTCTCAAATGGTGTTGCAAGAGATGTTGCTTTGCACAGTCATATCAAATGCAATATGTTTTTAGTCCTACCTCTCTCGACTTTCAAAAGAAGATTATGCGTCTAACATGATTGAGCAACAGGGAGATATATTTCATTATCTGTAAAATATCTCTGTTGGTAAGCAGCATGCGTTTTTGCTAACCTCTGAAAAAAGATTCTCCAACGATGAGCTTGAATGACTGAAATCTCGACCTCCTCTGAACATACCCCAGCCCACTGCCTGAACTTATAATAGTTCCGTAATTACTGCAAATTTTCCTTGATGGCGCAAATCTAGAAACGGCGTTCGTTAATAGGAGACATCTTGATTGACTCTCTATCTTTCACTTCTCTTCAGCTGAGTTTCTGCCGCTTTTAAGGGCCCCCAATAACAACTAACACGCATAGTACCTCGTCAAACTACACCCAGCCAATCCAAACTCTACAGCGATGTCTCGGCTGTCCTCTCCGCGTAGAAATGTTCACCAACGGCCTCCAGTCCCAGTTTAGAGTGCCGGTCTAAAGACATTGGCATAAGCCAAATTCGTGACCGGTGAGGCGGACCATAAACCGACGCGTGGAAGAATAAATTTGATTCTCCCTGTCCCTGCAGTGCTTGAGCCTAATAGCCTCGTCGTTGAGGGGACCACTGAATTATCTGAAATTTTTTATTTTCCAAACCTTTTCAAAACCCCCGAGACAGTGGAAACACACCAGATGAGTTGGTTTAATAGAGCATTGCAATTGATCCCTCTCCTGTAACGGTGCACTATTCCAGCTCATCGAATCCTGCAAAATGTCCGTTCTCTAGCTTTCCAAACCCACAACTCCTCCATCCTCCTAACAAGAGCCAGCTTAAATATGTCCTGATTGATCATGAAAACTCGATTCTCATCAACAAGCAAACACACACACATACACACATCAGCTTACGCTCTCGTTTTATCGCGATGTTAGTCTCCCGCAAGGCTTTCCTTGACGGTCTTATCATCTTTCCCCGGTAACTCTCCCGGAAATCCTATCGACTGTAGGTCACTCACACCCAAAATCAATCAAATGCAGGACTTTATATATTCAAACGAGTTGACCATGTGATTTATTGTCGATAATTAGTTGTCTCCTACCATATATTGGGATGATTTGTATTTGATTAATAGGTATTCATTTGTTCGAAGTCACAGATTTGTTGGCCACGGGAGAGGATTAGCTACATACGTCCAATTTTCTCTCATAACTTAGCTCCTGACTATATCTAGCTCAAGGAGACTCGAATTCTTTGCATTTTAGCTTTTGATTCTGGATCAACACCTGCATGTCTGCGTTGCCTATCAGTCTCAAAATCTCTTAACTGTCTCTCAACTGTCTGATTAGAATATCGTTTTGTGGGTTCTCAAACTTCCTCTTGCATAGGGATTTTGCTGAAATCATGTTGAATCAAGTTGCGCATTTTCCTATCTAATGAAACAGCCAACGCGACTGTGTCATCTTTAACAAAAAATTAACCGACGTCCAGATTCGAAAGATATTCCGTCATCTTAACCACTGCCAAGTATCCATTCTTATTTTTCTCCTGTATTTTAACGCAGGAGAGATTAAACAAACATTCAGACATTTTTCTGATTGGGATGAGCTTAGCCGACTCAATGATGCTACTGTGTGGCGAAAATTTATCATCCCAAAAAAAACTTATTTCGTGCATTCCCCAAATCCGTAACGTCTTCTCCAGCCGCTTAGCACCCAACAAATCCATCTATTACATGCAAACCACGAACAAGGTAAGTAATTTTTTGCAGACGCACAACAACCTGGCACGTAATTCAGGATTTCGCGCATCGTCATTTGCCCGCGCTCTCCCACTCCGATACATTGATGATTAAATTAAACAAATGACCCACAGGCTAGCACTTTGCGTGAAAAGACGTATTTAAATAGTTTTCATCTTTTACTAAAAGCTGTTACAGAATTCCAAAAAAAGCAAGCATCAATCTATTGGGCTTGGATTACTCAAACGTTTTTGAAGACCACTTGAGCTATATTGCCTATTCCTATTAAATATCCAGTCCATCTACTGAGACGTCCAGCGACGGGGACACCGAGAGTCTACAATGTCTTCACGTTTCGCCGGCCATGGTCGTTTCAGCAGTCAACGACATTAAATTTAATAATTACTCTGATTTAGAGTATGCCTCTGTTGGCATGAAAGGTCAACTAGATTGGAATTAATTCACTCTTATTCTAGAATTATTCAACGGGCGTCTTGAAACTACCTATCTTAAGTCGATGATCCCACCCATTTGAGGAAACGCAATTTCGTGGAACTTCGTTCAATGGTTATCGTCCCAGCATTTAATTAATTCTTCGACAGCATCCTATGTAACAAAATTTATCAATTCAGTAAGTCAGGAGACCGTTTCTTTCTACTTTACGTTCATCATGGCATCCTGAATGGATGCTCTTCTTCCATAATCACTGTTATTTATTCGTAACTGTTGCGGTCTAATGCTCGTTCTCTTTACTCTAATAAAATCTGTTCTTTGTCGCTCTGGGCTGCTTGCTGAAACAATGTTGGTTTTTTTAGGGCAACTGAAAGCAGTAAATTTTGGACAGGACACTGGTATCCTTCACCTTTGAAAGATTTTATTCAAGTCGGTTTTTTACGAGACATTTGCAGTTTATTTTTCATCACGAGTAACTTACACAAAGTTGCTGAAAGCAATCGAAATGCACTGACGCAATTCGTCCTTTCAGGATCATCATAAGAGTATGACGGCAAATTGGCTAGCGAGATTCAAACCGCATTGCATATATATGAAAAGAAAAATTAGATATGCGGCTCTCACCTCTAGTAGTCTCGCATACATTGTACGTGACTGGAAATTTCGGCTGCACAATTTCTATGCAGTCATGAACATTAGCTCTTTGTAGCGGTTGCCACACACACACACACACACATATATATATATATATATTTATATATGTATATAGACAATAAAATTAAAAAATTATTCATTGCGCGGGTGTTGGTAACCATTTTTTAAATCAAGTTTGAGAGCTTGAAGTAAACCCCAATCCCATTGTATTTAACCAGTCGTCGAAAAACATAACAAAATTACCGCCAGTCGCAACGCACTCACGTGTTTCTACCCACCCTGATCATCATCAGAGTACGACGGCAAACTGGCTAGCGAGGATCAAACCGCTTTGCATATATTTGGGAAGAGACTACTAGGGGTAAGAGCCGCAAATAATTTTGCTTACCATATATATGCAATGCAGTTTGATCCTCGCTAGTCAGTTGGCCGTCGTAATCTGATGATGATCATGGAAGTTAGAAACGCGTCAGTGCCTTGGGACTGGCGTTAGTTTTGCTATGTTATTGATGATTGGGTTAATACAATGGAATTGGTGTTTACTTCAAGCTCGCAAGCTTGAATTAAAGGATTTTTGCCACCACTCGCGCAATCAATTATTGTTTAATTGCTGAATGAGGTTTTTTCTCAATTTCTAATGGTTCCACCGATAAAATTATCGATGAAACATAACCACGCTATTGAAATTAATATTGATATTTTCAATTATCGGGCCAGCTCGTCTTTGTAGGCAAATTAAAATATTATTATTAATATTTTTACTCTTGACGCTTTACAAGCCATTCTTTCTGATCTAGTGTTTATCACTGGTGATCCTGCTTCTTTCGGTGAATCTTATCCATACATATTTATCAACACTGACATGTTCGACTCTGAAATTTGCGAGTCAGACATGGCCTCAGAATTGCGGTCCTTTAACTGGTCATTCCTCTCGGTTTCTCCCTCCGCCTAGATAAAATATGAAATGCAACAAAACAAAGGTACTCAGTACCCCGTGCAGAATCCTTCAAAAAAGAAATTGTATCCTGTCATTCATTTAAAATTGAGCTGTGACTTTTATAACGGAGACAAACGCCTTTTTCTATATTCGTTGGCAACATTTACACGCGATGCTCAAATCGGTGGACATAGCATTTAAACTTGACCCTTCTAGGTATGCCCAGTGCCAAACGGCACCTCTTCTATATGAGCACTATTACAAGCCAAACTATAGAACACAAATCATAATAAAGACAATTCAGTTTTCTTATAAAGAGTTCTCCAGGAAACCTCAATTATTCCCAATACACCAATTTTCCCATAGAGCTTACTTACTGTGCCATATACAGTTTACGCAATACCCGTGTAAGCCATAACAAAATTCTGTACTCAATTTGTTCTAATTGTACATCGTAATGCAGCCTTCAGTTCCCGATATAGCCTTTCTACATATAATTTGCTCAAGGATTTTGCGCAATATTATACTGCATCTGAAGTCCCTTGATAATCAGGCAAATTGTGCGAAGCTCGGATATGCATAAGCTAACAAGTGGTCAGGTGATTCTTACCGTTACCTCAAAGCTTGACACCAAATTATGTGAGAAATCGAAAAGAACCTCTTGAAAAGTCATGACTATAAGAAAAGCCACATTGAAATAACGACTACACATATCCGTTGTAAAGTCCATCCCCTCCTCAACGTGGTACGACGGTGTCAACCATGTCTCGATGGCCGATCGTACATGGGCTAACGGGGCTATGGCGGTGGTGTCACCAGGGCGTGGTGGATTTCCAACCGGCAATCGGATCTCCTATAAAATACCACATGAGCCCGACGACGGCACCATGACTCGGCGTGTGTTCCCCGCCACAAAAGGGTTCAACAGCCACAGGATTACATGGACTCCTGGACGGTACCCCGTACTTCCGAATGGCGAATGAGCTCTCAACAGCCACCGGCAACCATGCAACTTACTGCTGCCTTGCAGACTGCGCTTGGATGTGCAAAGGCTAGAGGTGCGTCCTCCATCAAAAAGCCGAGTGGTGAGGGGACACCACTTGTACCAAATTCCCAAGAAACTCCATGAAATGTGGAGCCGGCTTATCCTCCAAAAGGAGTCAGCCGCAGTAAAGTAAGTAAGTACACATATCCACCATTGTTAGCATGTATCTTAAATTGTTGTTTTCAGGCATTTCGACTGTGTTGACGTACACATGGAAAAATTTTCTAGCATATATTTACACCTTCTTTACATCTATCTTGGTTTGTCGGCGAACCTTTCATGTTTGATAATACATCTCTGAGCATACCCACTCTCCTATGTCCTCAGAAATATTCGTGCATCCAAATCGCTCTGCGATAAACCTGACTTTAGCTTAAATGAAATCATTTACAAACTCACGTGAAGGTTGAGTTGCATTATCACGTAAATCAAATAGCATATATGGTCTCGGTTTCGTCCCCGAGATTTCACACACTGACAACCTATCATTGACAAAAATGCAATCATACGCCGGTTACTTAAGCAATCTTACTGCTAAGTAATCCACTATTTATACTTCCATTAACTTATGTGTTACAGCAGTCTCTGATATATCAGTCTGATATACCTCTCCTTAGGTCTAATAAGTTCATCAGCCACCACGTTCTCCTTTTAGGAAGTCTAATTCTGCTCGTCAGTTTATATGAGAGCTCACTTTACTTGATTACGTCAGACTTGTGATTCTGATAAGGATACATGTCAAGGGATACGTCAAAAGTTTCATATAATTGATTTTCAGGTACTGCTCGAAATGCAACCCTACTGCATATAACGCAAATAGCTCTTTACCAAAAATTTCATACCCACCTTCACGGCCCTGAAATTTTCGAATGTAAAACAAAGTTATTTTGCATATATCACTGTATCACTGTTGCAGAATTGCACCTAGTTTTAAATCAAATATATGCATGATTAGTTCATAAAATGTAGCCAATTCTACAGATGCTAACATGGTGATTTAGCCGGTAGGAACTTTTTATGGTCTTCTTTGATTAAAGTGATAAGCCAAGATTTCTCGTCCGTGCTCCACTTTCGAACGAGATTTCGAATAAGCGATTATAAAAATTCTGGCTAGAATTGCCATAATGCAAAAATCTACACAACTGATGCACCATTTTGGCGCTTCGTCACGATTTAAATTGATCTGATCTTTTCTTCCCAGAGCTTTATTATCAATTTTGAGATGTATTGTCTAAGAAACTTTTCTGTCGAGCTACCATTATTGCACTTCGAAGGTATGACCGCCAATCCATACTTTTTTAGCCTGGTTATACATTTACAAATGTCCACGGTTTCTTTCACGTAATGACTACAAATAATAAAACCATTGATATACACACACTAAAATATGGACAATCTTTGGTGTCGTCTTTGACCAAATGATGGCATATGTTCTTAAATGTTTCAGCCTCAAATTATCCGTTGAAATTCATGCAATGATCCTCCGCTTAGCCAAACTACCAAAAGTTGTAGAGCTATTTTATTTGGCAGTATTTGCCAATAAGCCTTCTAAAGATTTTACTTGGTGTAAATTTAGTATCCATTAATATCAAATAGCAGTGTTTCAGCTCGGTAGTGGATATACGTCTAACTTGGTTACCTAGTTTAATAACAGATAATCATGGTAAAGCATCAATTGTTCCGGTTCATGCTTTGAAGCTACTAATATTTGGACATATAACTGGAAATTGATCTGGCACAAATAATATTTTTGCCTTACCACCACAATTTATCGACAGAAACTTGTTGTTTACGATAAGCGAACCGATGATCCGTGATTGGATTTTTTTAATGATCCCTCCAACTTAATTAACTGTACAACAACTAACCACACGCTACTGCGTTTAGCATGAAATGATTGAAATGCCGCAATGTGTTGCCTGATTACGTCGGCTAAATCACAAGCCAGTTGCTCCAGGACAGGCAAACTGATCTGAAAAGATTTGCGCCAGTAACTGTACTATCCAAAAACTGTGTAACTTATACTTAGTCTTGTTTTTAGGATCCAACTCCAAATGTAAATGGACAGAAAAATGATGATTTAATTCTGGTTACCAGAAATCTCCAATTGAATGACCACTTCTGCCTTAATATTACCTACATTTTATTTGCCCCCTTGACTTATATTGGACTATAAATCACGTTCAATAGCTAATTAACGAACGTGGGGTAATCAATTATCATCAAAACTGACCTCAAAATGCTCATTGTATCAAATTATACAATTTAATCAGGTCAATTCGTTACAAATGAAAAAAATCTTTTGTTGTTCTAACTGACGACGCGATTGAGATCTCCATTTAAGCGGAATATCATAAATTTCTCGGCTGCTTGTGTACACTCAGGCATCATCAAAGTTGTAAATCATGAATTTTTGGCATAAATGTCACTTAGTTGAACATGTTAGATTTTTAGTGACGTTACACACCCGCTACGACTGCTAATGGCGAGGATACTGTGCATTTCTGGGACAGCTTTTTTTTACTGCCGAGGGTATGCTGCCAATAAATGTATGTCATCTATACACGAGAGTAGGCATCTCTTCACGTGGCACTTGCCAAGCTGGTCATATATACAATGAGATATGCGCATCTCTCGAGACCCATCGATGCATCTACGGGAGTGATTGATCCCATATTCTGACTCCAAGATTGTGATCAACGATTGCTGTAGTTTGGATCTTACGCTCGATATCAACTAGCGTTCGTTAAATGCTGAAAACTTCAGCTTTTAATGTCAGAAGTGTTT
Source organism: Eudiplozoon nipponicum (assembly GCA_029291075.1). Lineage (NCBI taxonomy): Eukaryota > Metazoa > Platyhelminthes > Monogenea > Mazocraeidea > Diplozoidae > Eudiplozoon > Eudiplozoon nipponicum. The sequence continues at coordinate 19,270 of JAQBSW010000246.1, forward strand.
TTGTATTTTCATTGTCTGTTGCATCAAGAACGATTCAGCAGCTAATGCACGTTCGACCCGTCTTTAAATATTGTACATTACGTCCATCCTTTTGAATTATTTTTGTTAATATAAGTCAATTGTCTCATATATTATTCTAATGAAGCCTTTATTTAGCTGGTGATATTGTAGGATGTTTTGTAGTTATAGTAATAGCTTTTGCGGGGTAGCTGTCTATTTAGTAATGATTTCCTACATTTCATGGTGGTTGTTATCCCCACCCGTTCCATGATCAGTCCCTGACATTTTCCGAAGGGTGAAGTAAGAAAACTCATCCATTTTCAGACGTTTATTGCAAGTGGTGTAGCTAAGCATGAATCAATTCACAGTTAAACAAAACGGACCGTGCTCTAGACGGCAACAAAATGATATATTGTCAACACAATTGAATGTCTTATACACAAGTAATTATCAGGAACACAAACGTCTGAATCGTGATGAATACATGTAAATAATTGAAAATATATGATGATATAAATCCAGATTGATTAGCAATTTAGTTTAAAGTCACTGGTAAATATTGTCACTGATAATTGATGGATAAAAATCGTGTAAAAACAGTCTTGAAAAAACATCACAAATAATTATTCCACTGTTTGCTAGGTTTTGCATGTTTCAATTATAATATTCCATTGAACTATAGAATTTTGTGAATTTGATTGAGGAACATCTGATGTCCTGATGCGTGGAATCATATCTGAACTGTTCTTAATAATTTAAACCGAGATTAACGCAAAGAAAGTCACTAAATCCACATGGGCACTATAATCCATCGCATGTTACCTGCGTATTGCGCGCGAGTGTCTATGGTTATTAAACAAAACCCTATTAATTTCAATTAGATTTGCCTTTCAAGAAATCTCAATTAAAACTGCTTGAAACTAACAGAGAATGTTTATAAAATCACAGTTAAGAGAAATATTGTGCAAAAGCAGAATTAGACTATTTGACCTTAAAGAGAACTACATCTGTGAAAATTGAACATCGTTGGGTTGTAACGCGGAGCCGCGTATTACAATATAGTCCTTAATACTGAATTGACAACTTCCCACGAATTATCAAGCCCGGAAACCTATGCGTACCGCCGTTCATAAAACTCTGGTGGGAGTTGACTACACAACTAATCATGACTTAATATACCAGTCATATTTGCTGTTCGTCTACGATAATACCTCCTCATATGTTCCCTAAATAATTAATGCAAAAGGCATTGACTGGAGCTGCATGTTCATTTCCACAAAAATAATTTGCGTACGAGCTCTCATTCACAATAAGGTACACTTTCCTTTGGATTTGAAGTTTAACACAGATCAATAAATAAACGGTATTTATGAGTTAATACCTATATGAAAATGAACAAATAAAATACAGTTAATGATATTTTCTTATAACTCCTGGCCTCATTCACATACATATTGTAATCCGAAAATAAAATAATTTTTTGGAGTGGGGACATTTGGTTTAGTCATGTTTTAAAGTTTTTATTTTAATTTTTTGCTATTTTTTATACTCGCGACACATTGACTACAAAGTTGAATGAATAATTAAAATTAAATTGATTTTTCGGTAAAATGTGGATCTACCGATTTTCATCCATTATAAGGTTCATAAAACATATCGTGTAACACATCATCAAGTGTAAAATTTCACATTTAGCGCTGAATGAGACAAAAAATAATGACGAAAGACATAATTGATATACATTTTTATCTGAAAATTTAAATGGCATGATTTTTAGTTAAATGGATGAGTTTAAGGATGGTCAAACAATACCTGCAGTAGGAAAATAATCTTTATCTGAAAAATGTCATGATTACACTAGCCTCATGCGGCCGATATTGTTGATGATACAAAAAGTAATACTGAATCTGTTAATATTAGTAAAAAAATAACTCGTTAACTATTCAAAATAATATGCTTTACTAATGCCAGTGTATATTTATTTCATTGTTTTTATGATGAAAATTGCATTAGTGTGACTGATGGAGAGGGGAGGAACGTATATAAAATTATTGATTTGACGTTCTCTGAGCCACCAGAAAATTGAGTTTGCATAAACAAAGCGTTAATTTTTAATTTAATACTAATGTAATGAAAAGAAAATTATTGGACCATTAATTTTATTACTTTTACTGCGTCATAGAAAATAGGTGCAGTTTCCGTATGATTTCGTACAGCGCAGACTTTTGGATGAAGACTTAATAACACGCCTCTTTATGTGGCATAGTCACCGCTAATTTATCTGACGAGTTTTGGTTTTTTTTCACATAAATATTATGGAAGCTCTATGCTACCTATATTTAAAAGCAATAGAACGAAAATATAACTTCTTCCTCAGGCTATAATTCCAAACCTAATAAACCAGTTGCCATTGCAGTAATAAGTTGTACATTTTTATTAAATTTTGAAGTTTTTTTGAAATAAAATATATCATGGTTTTTTGCATAGATAACGGCGGCCAGGATTTCTGTTAAAATTCAATTAATCCATAAATTTGCAAGTATGTATAAGGTGTTGCGAAACTAGTAACTAATTAGTTCAGTTGTGGCCAGAAGGATAAACCAAATGCAGCATGAACGGAAAGTATAATCTCATGCACATTCGTTTCATGCTTACTGGCGACTCATCAGTAGGAGCCGGTATGACGCCCTTTATCCACTATATATTTTGGCGAAGAATGTGGGATAATAGGACGGTACAATCTCCTAGACGAATGTGTAAGCATGCAATAGCGAAGCTAACATCATATAAAGTCTACGACAATGCGACTTCAACACTTACTTACATTATATAATATTTATACCGAGTCTGTAAAGGATAATAACACTATGGTTTCCGAGTCAGTTTGGCCTTGATCGATTTAAGTTATCACATTTAGTGAGTTAGCGTTGAAGTCGCATTGTCGTAGACTGTATATAATCAGTAGTATCCTTTGGGCTGGTATATATATATATATATATATATATATATATATATATATATATATATATATATATATATATATTACATAGTGTGAGTTAGCGTTGAAGTCGCAATGTCGTAGACTTTGTATGATGTTAGCTTCACTATTGCAGGTTTACACATTCGTCTAGGAGATTGTACCGTCCTATCATTCCACATCCTTTGACCAAATATAGTGGTTAAAGAGCGTAATACCGGCTCCTACTGATGAGTCGCCAATACTCGAAACAAGATATTATAATTCCGTTTATGCTGCTAATTATCCTTCTAGTCTCAACTAATAATGTAGGTTCGTGACACCTAATACATACTTGCATATATATTAGTTCTTCGCAACAAACAGTATTTAATCCATAAATCTGTTTACAAATACTACATTAATTTTAAATGAATTGACGTTGACACGGCACCCATGTGCAAGCTTAAATGATGTCACATTTTCATTTTGTTTTATTTCTAAATGCACATTAAAAACACAATAAAAGTATTTAAGCTGAGTTTAAATAATTGTAATGTTTCATTAATAGAACTAGTTCACTAAATTAAATTTTGACTTCAAAATTCTGAGGAGTATGTCCATTTCTGAATCCTTCCAATAAACAACATTTAGGCAAATTTACGATCAATTCTTTCATCATATGTGAAAAACATGATTATATTGCTATGCAAAATAGGACAGTAAAATACTGTCGATTTATGATGCCAAAAATTCACAAAAATGTGTCAGAAACATCGAGTTGTAGGGAAAATAACAAACTTCAGTGCCCGCCAATTCTGCGGGACACTAATAAACATAACGTTATTTGGCAAATATGCTTGGCAAGTATTGGGCACATGTTTGTAATCTCAAATAGGACTACCATAAAAATGTTCCAACTGGCGTAGCTCAGTAAATTTTTATTTTATTATAGAAACTGAGCACTCCAACGAATCTTGTATCTTAGGTTAGACTATCTTATAAGGAATTCGGATATTTATGCTTTAAATTAACGCATCAGAATTACTTATGAATGTGCATAATGAGGTTTTGCAACCCTTCTGATTGCAAACAAACATCCTCGAGCGCGAATTATTAGCAAGTTGACTGCAAGAAACATTTCGCCTGATTATTTGCTAGCAACTTGCTTAACATCAGCCATAATGAATCATTAATAGTAGAATTACTTTTTTCCTCAAACATGTGCATGTTTATGCAACGCATTCGAGAATCCCAAAACTAATAAACTAAAATAATTCAACCTGGCAGATTATTCTTAGGTGATAGATCTGTTTTGTTTTGAAATGCGAGCCTAAATAAAATTCATCGTACCCTATCCATGTGCAAAAATAAGAAGAAATTGTATCGAATACAAAAAACGCTTCTTTCTCATTATCTCATCAAATATCTACCAATGAACATATCTTTATATATAAATTGGAAAGCAAAACAAGATAGAAATATGTGAACATAAGAGAGTGTGAAAAATAGAAACCAATCAAATTGCGTGCGTCACATCCAGTTCAAGCTCAATGCTTGTACGTGCTTCTTCTGCTTGCATAAATCCGGCTGCAATTTGTTTATCCATAAGGCTTCGTAAGTGGCTAGCTCCCTTTTGTTTTTGCATTTAGTAATTACTTTGAATGCTACGTCTGGAGAACATACGTGCGATGTTTCGATGATGTGTTGCGCAATAGCAGACGTGTATTCACCATTTGATTTAAAACAGGCGTTTAAGTTGCAATGTTCTCTCATTCGAGTAATTAACCGTCTGGTCGATCGGCCTACGTAAATGATCGACAACTTGCGCATGTATATTGGTAAATAATATTTGATGTCGACATTAGTGGCTGTTTCTTTTTGATTTCTGATAAAGTCCAGTATGTTACCTTAACTAACACTCGTAGTTTAGCTGCATTAAATGTGCGTGTTAATGCCTCTTCAACTTTCTTTTGTGTCATTCGGGAAACTGCATCCCCCTTAAATGGGATGTTTAGGTTGACTGTTTTCTTTTCTGGTCCGTAATACGCTTGTATCTGTTTAATTCCCCGGATTTATGCAAGCAGAAAAAGCATGTTCGGGCATTGAGCTTGAACTGGAGGTGACCGCGCAATTGATTGGTTTCTGCTTTTTCACACTCTCTCTATATTTCTATCTTGTTTTGCCTTCCAAGTTATATATAAAGATATGTACATTAGTAGATAATTGAAGGATATAATGAGAAGGAAGCGTTTCTTGTATCTGATACAATTTCTTTTTATTTTTGCACATGGAAAGGGAACTATAAATTTCTGTTTTGATTTAAATAGAACAACTATTCATAAAATGAATTGTAAAAAGAAGACTTTTATTACATTGTTAAAATAAATGGCAATGATCTTTGGCTACTTACGATGCACCACATTCACAATTGCAAATAAGGATGATGTTCAATTTTTGTTAATAGAAATTTGTATATTAGACATTGGCCTGACGTAAAGATTGTTCAATCGTTATTTATTTATTAAATTTGACAAATGACCGAACAAGAAGTGACGATAATTGAACAAGTTAAATATCCTCGTTGTCTGAGCAGTTGAGATGATTTTAATTCAAAACTATTAATATTTAGGCGTATTGAATAAGTAATTCAAAATGAGTGCACAAGTGGATTTTGAAGCGAACTCTGCGAATAATTTCTTAAGCTCTGTTTATAAATATGCGTCTTTAAATCATATATTTTTTAAATGAAATAATAAAATGCATATTTTTATCCATTTAAAAAGTAGACATCCTTTTGACTTAAGCTCGATATCGAAATGAAAGTTATTAATGGATTAAAGACAATCACAATTGTTCAAGCCACTTTTTGTGTATTTTAATCCGAATTAGGTTTTTACAACTTTTGACAATTTCAAATAAAACCTCTTTTATATGAGGATATTATTTTAAGTGAAATGGAATGAAATCGGTATAAATAATAATGAACAAAGCATAGACAAAGCCAATTGAACTGCAACGAAAATAGTATATTTATTAAGAAATTAAGTTTTATTTTGGAAGATGACAGAGGAACCGACAAAATAGTAGAAAATTTAATGCCATTTTAACAGAACAATTTTTGCCAAATATTATAGCGCGTTGAAACATACAATACGGGTGTTCAGAAAAATAAAAATAAAAAAATTGGAAATTGATTTGGCGGCCAAATATAAAACAAGTACAATAACAGGAAATACAATGGATAACTGGACTTGTGACTCGCAGATATCTAAACAATGAAAACTCATACCATATAGAGAAATATAATATTTCGGCTTCAGTTTTCATTGAGCAATGTTAATAGACTTCACGAATTAGAGAGAGAATATTTTTAATCCGAGTTTGTATATGGGGCATTAATATGCATATTTTTACAGGAATGAGTAACAACGAAGTAATTGCCGTTTCCAGGTGTGTAGTTGATATGTAAAGTCGAGTAAAAGAGAGCAATAAATTAGGAAAATAGTAAAAACTTTGGTCAACTGCAGGAAATTCTAGACAACTATATTAAAATAAAGCGGAAAATGAAGAGTTTGGACAGGGAAAGCGAGAGTTTGAAAAAACTAGTTACAATAAGTGAGATAAAGCAATTACACAAAATATTGGAAAAATAACTCATATGTTAGGTAAAGTAAGTATTGAATGATAACAACTAAAATTTGGAAAGAATTAAGTGGGCGAAAAAAAAATATATATATATATATATATATATATTATATATATATATATATTGAGACATATAGGAAAGACGAGAAGAAATTTACATATGCCTCAATTAAACTATTATCGTTTTAACGTATTCATGATAACGAAGCAGATTTATTTTAACTTTTTATAATAAATAAACAAAACAATTGCAACCTGAAATGCGGAGCAAAAAAATTACGCCACATAGAATCGCAGTAATGCCTCGTACTAGCGGGAAGCTACTTCAGCCTGAATTTATGGGTTAGAAATTTACAAAACAATTATATATATATATATATATATATAAACTATTTTGGTTAGCCTTTACTTTTGGTAGAGCACTTTTGACGTCTCTTCTACCTAAAGTACTAACCAGCCACCCCTGATCTGTCTTTATAGAACAGTCACTATGCTACCTAATGGTAGGATATTGAAGCAAAGGTTTGTGGAAACATTTTAAAATACATTCTGTCAGAAAAATCTAAATGTTGCTTAAGGTAGAAATGTCGATTGATCAAGTATCCCGATGTCATTTTTGGAAACTTTCAAGTACAGTGGAACCTCGAGATACGAGCAGCCTAACATACGGGTTCTTTGAGATACGAGCCGGAGCTCGGGCCATATTTTCGTTCAAGATACGAGCCAAATCCGAGATACGAGCCCTGTTTCTGGAGCGTCCCGTATCTTGAACGAAAATATGGCCCGAGCTCCGGCTCGTATCTCAAAGAACCCGTATGTTATCTGTTCGTATCCGAAGGTTCCACTGTACTTGACAGAATTTAATGTGACTGAGGCGCGAAACAAAGTACCTTTGACATGATACGTTAATTCAATTTATATAACATTGAAATTTCAATATCTTTTCTCCGTGTAGTGTGGTGTCTGTTCAATGATGGCTGAAAGTGACAGAATACAATGCCAATAGCAAACTCATTAGTACAGAAGATTTCCAAATCAACAAACAATTACACCATTCAAAAATATGATTTTTTTATATTATCGTTAAATAGGTTAGATATGTAATTGTACATGGTGAAGGTTACAATTTTCTTAAATAATTATTTGCAGTAGTGTAGCTAGGCCGAATTAACTTTCCGAGTTAACCAATGCTAGAAGGCAGTTTATATATACACACACACATATATATATATATATATACATATATATATATATATATATATATTCATCAATTAAATTATAATTTAATCAATAAAATAATAATAGTAATTAGAATTGTAGCAGTGCGGCTAGTTATAGAAAGGATTTTCTTGTTTAAAATATGCTAAAAATATTTTTGGTATTTTAGTTATTATTTAATTGATCAGTTAATAAATAATATAATAGGCGTGAGAAAATTTTGAAAACATGAAGTGTATAATGTTGAGTTATTTAAATTGTCAATAGATATTCACCTTTCAACAATAACCAACCAGAATTAAAAAAACAGAAGAATGGTATGAGTTTGTCAACAGAGACAAACACTTTTTGTAGATATATTTGCTTAATCCTAATAAAGATTGTTTGTCACTTTATATGAAGTCCGCAAATTTGATTGAAATAAAATTTGATCTCATTACTCATACAGACATTGATTACTTTAATACTAATATGAATAAGACATAAGTTAAAAAAATATTCGGTTTCAAACTGCTTCGAGTTTAGTGCCACATCCAAAGTATAATAGAAGTTTAAATTATATTTTGATAGAAAATTAAACCGCATTATAAAGCACCTAAAAGTATATCTATTAGTCAACAACTTAGAAAAGAGCAAATAAAACTAAGCGCAGTTTTACTTCTGGTTTTTAAAAACCCCATAAAAATGCTAATGCACGAGAAAATCTTCATAGAAGCAGTTGAGAAGATGGAGCGAAAGTGCTATTTTGGTAAATTTAAATGCATAATTTAAATTTATATTGGGTACTAAATGTTCTGTGTATTTGAAGAACTATCCTACAAGCATTGAATTTCTATGTGATGAAAGAGGATTAAATAACAATATGGTGTTTTAATGTTACAACTTTGAGAAAATTTAAATAATGGATAGATTAAGTTGTTCAAATTGTTAGTCTAAATAGTTAAACGACTGGAAGGTAAATTTTGACCAGACTATGGTTATTATTCATAGGCAAATTTTGTACCTAGTAACAAATTGGTTCCAATAAGTCCAGAAGGATAACTCAAAGTCAGCATGAAAAAAAGGAGTAATCTCATGTGCACATTGGTATTGCGCTTACTGGCGACTCATCAGTAGGAGCCGATACTATGTATACTATATTCCCTACACATCTGATTAAGTATTGCGGGGCATTTGCAAGGTACAATCTTTAGTACAAATGTGTAATAAAGCAGTACTAATGTGGACGTCATGCAAAGTCTTCGACAATGAAACTTAAAAGCCAACTCACTATGTATAATATATATTGAGCCTGTAAAGAGTACCAACATAATGGTTTCAAGAATATCGAGCCTAAAGTTGATACTAACAAAATGGTTTTCTAAATATCAATCGTATGTATAATTCCAATACATTGGATTTTGAGGTGTGCTAAACTCCCCCAGGTTAAGAGTCATCATTATATTTGAGCACATGTTACACCAGCAAAGCCTTATATTCTGGCTTCAATCGACGTCTTTTATCATATTTAGAGATAATTATGACATCATTCAAATAAGATAGATTATTTATATATTATTTATTTGTGAAGAACTATTATATGAGCCCTAATGTAATCTGTCTTGAATATTAACCATTTTTTTACCACTTAACTTAATATATTCTGGTAACCTACGTTTTGATAAATAAATTTGGGCGTTAGAAGCAATGCTTTAAAAATAAATTAGGCATCAAAATATCTAAAGTTTATAATTTAATTAAATGAAGTAATAATTATCACAAGCAATAAGACAACGGACTTAGATGAAAACCAAATTAAAAGGCAATACTCCAATGGCAGACGCTCCTAGTTTTCATTATACTCAATTCTTTAAATCAAGTTTGCGAGCTTGAAGTAAACTTCAATCCCACTGTATTTAACCAGTCATCGAACAACAAAACAAAACTACCGCCAGTCGCAACACACTGACGCGTTTCGATCTTCCATGGTCATCATCAGAGTACGACGGCAAACTGGCTAGCGAGGATCAAACCGCATTGCATGTTTACGTCAAGCTCGCAAATTTCATGTAAAGAATTCTTACTACCACCTGCGCTATCAACTATTGTTTAATCGTTATACTCAATGTTGGATAAAATTTATTGTTTACACCATTTACAATTGCGAAATATACTAAATTTAGTGATTTGGATTTGAAGTCTCATTGCAGAGTCTTGATAAATTTGTGTCTAATAGTGCTTGATTACAAACGTGCGTGGGCGATTCGATTGTCAAACTGTTGTACGTTTATTAATAAAAAAATAAATGGGTTTTGAGAGTTTTGCCGATTCCTACTGATGAGTTGTTGGTAAACAAAGAAAGCATACCTACGCAGGTTTGTAATTCTCGTTCTTGCTGAATTTGGTATGTCTTCTTGAAACTATTTTAACTAATATATTACTAATCGCACAATGCCTAATATATAATTGCACATATCCTAGTACTACGGTACAAGGAATATATACACCTTTGAGTAGACTGAAGCCGAATTGCATTTTGGCACTTTAATCGGAAATTCGCAATTCTTTGTATTGGATTGCCAATTTGTTAGTAAAAATATGTCTCCATTTTCTTGTCATGTCTGGTTGCAGTAAATGTTTGTATGTGAAACAGTTTATTTTTTAGCATTTCTTCATAGTTAGGAAATAGAAAATGAAAAAATTTTCTGTAAAGGGATGGCAATACCAAGGTGACATTACGAGCTAACGAAATTATTTATATCAAACTCACAAATTTTTAATTAAATACTATTTATCAATGCCCCCACAATGCATTGTTTATTATAATCAAGGTTGCGATCTTGATATGAACACCTAAACTCATTAAGTACTTACATTTGTCAGTATAAATTAAGAATTGTATAGTATAGAAAAGGCAATTCATCCAGTAGACCGGTTTCGTCCTTATTGGGAACTCATCATGTACTTGCCAGAATTTGCCGCGGACAGGGCACGAACCTGGGCACGTCTGCTTCGGAATCTGGTGCTCTAACCACTTGAACAACTCCTGCCGCACACTACTGCACACTATATTCAGTTACATACTAACTAATGTAACTTGGTTAGTCTATTTTCCTTTAGTGGAGCACATATGGCATCGATTTAGACTCAAAGTTCCAACTAACCATTTCCAAATCAGCATTACTGAACAGACACCACACTACGCTGGGGAAGTGATGGTGGCAATTTCTGGCCAGTAGTGATGAGTTCCTATAAGGACGGAAATCGGTCTACTGGATGAATTGCCTTTTCTACACTAAACAAATGCTTAGTTTATATTGACATATGGCAAAAATTAATGGGTCCAGTGCTTTTATCAAGACCGCAACCTTGATTATAGCCAATTATTATCACCGCCGGGCGCAGCCAATGTTCGTTTAATTATATAAATGTTCATTTCAACACCACTTCCCCATGTAGTGTGGTGTCTGTTCAGTAATGACAGATTTGGGATGGTTAGTTGGAATTTTGGGTCTAAATGGTTGCCAAGGAGCTCCACCTAAAGAAAAAATGGACTAACCAAGTTACATTAGTTGGTATATAACTAATATAGCGTAGTTTGTTGTGCCGCAGAGATGTTCAATGGTTAGAGCACCAGATTCCGAAGCAGACGTGCCCACGTTCGAGCCCTGTCCGCGGAAAATTCTGGCCAGCACATAATGAGTTCCCAATAAGGACGAAACTGGTCTACTGGATGAATTTCCTTTACTACACTATACAATTCTTAGTTTAAACTGCCACATATGTAAGTAATTAATGGGTCAGTTGCTTATACCAAGACAAAAAACTTGATTATAATAATTGTTATCACCGCCCGCGCAACCACTGTTTGTTTAACAATACACGATTGTTTATTTGTATATATCTGCAACTAAAAATCTCATATCCAGGTAGCCTTTTCACTGTTATATAATATCATATTTTGAAAGACTAGTTTGAATTTTAACCCAAAAGCGATGCCGCGTAGTCTACCTGAAGAATAAACTAATCGAATACATAATTGTGTATATAACAGAAAATTGTGCGTAGTTCGCAACAGGTTAGCTAGTGGATAGAGCCATAGACGCTGATCCGTGTATGTCCCGGTTTGTACCCCTTCCGCGACAATATTGTAGACAGTAATTGACCAAGAAAGAAACCGCTTTGTTGATATATATATATATATATATATATATATATATATATATATATATATATATATATATACATATATGGAAAGATTGGTACTTATCTCAAACTCGCAACCCTAACCTAAATTCTTTTACCACCTACGAGAACAATGATTCCTTATTTGTATAGATATTTCGCGTGCGTTGCTGACGAAATCACATAGTAGTTGCAACAAAATTTATTGTAAAATTAAGGAATAACCATTGCAAATTTTTATATATTTTTGTTAAAATCAATATTTGTCGTGAGGTGTTTTATTGATTAGTAATTATACTTGATGAATAATGAAGCACAGAATTTGAATAGTTGGATAATTTTAACATTGTTATCAAATTAAAATTGTCTATTATTTAAGAAGTCTTTGACAATGGTGTCCTCTGCGGCAGAGGCGATAAAATTAAGAAAGTGTTTAAATTGGATGCTTGGGTAACATAGATTGTGTACACTGTCGGAACAGGCTTGTGCTTATAAATGGTATACCATTAGAAAAAAATATTGGTTAGTACTGCGGAATAAAATCGCGAAATTATTTTTCTTTTCTGATTAATGTATCGATAATTTAACACTCAATCAACTTTTGATAGAACATTTGTCGATATATGAAAATAAACATATCTCTGCTTATATATTACGTATGCTCTTAATATGAACTAAGTTAGGAAATGCAATTCCCAAAGTAGAAAGTGTTCGTCTTTATTTTGACGAATTACCGTTTAAAAGTATTTTTTGGATTTGACCGCATTTTTCTTGTGCGGGACAATTGATAGCACTCATAGATCGGTAAAATCTTGAATTTGTCATTTTCAGGATGATGCTAATTTTTGGCCTCAATTGATGGGTTCTCACTTGTCCCTTCTTCTTTAAGCCATCAATTAGCTGATTGTCTGAAAATGACGTTGGAACAAGATTTTCCATTGTTCTTTTCCCAAATTTTCGAGACCCTAATTTCCAGGTTCATCTTCAGGGTCGACACAATACGCACAGGAGTAAAACACAACTTGTGGCAAATGTGGTATCCTCATTCAAGACAGATATATTTATATTTATTTTAATTCCAAATGTATTTTTAATTGTCTTCCTAATATCCGGTCTTCATACCTAGTCTCTAATACTCAAATGTATACAAAAACTTAGCCTTGTCCCCCTCCGCGCACACAACCACCTATAAACATGTGTATTTTACTAAAGTGACATTTTATTGAATAACTATAAGCACACCTAATGGATTGACATACACGCCAATCCATGATGTCTATATTTTAATTTCTGTTCCGGACGCATAGAAAGATCAACAAAATTTTGATTTCAATACTGCAGTAATCCTCACATGCCCCCAGTTTACCTAATCCCATCCAGCTTGCAATCGGTTATAGACCGAGAGAGAGGTTAATAAAACTGTTGAAAGAATGTATAGTATTATTATCGTTTTGACCGAATACGGAGTCTACACTAACTAAATCGCCTCTCAACCAAATACACAATAATACTCATATCCTATATAAATTAGTTTCTTCATCAAAATATCTGTGTCGAAATCATGTATATATCTATATAATAAATTAGTATTTTATGTATATATATATATATTTATATAAATTTTTATTTACTTAATTATAATTATATATATATGTATATACTAACTCACTTCTTATAAAAACATCCATTTATATATAATTCAACACGCTATATATTATGTATATATAGATAAGCATGTAAGTAATTCACTATATATTATTTATATATAGATAGGCCTGGAAGAAATGTTCCAAACGATTCTTTTGTGTCGAAACGGGTAATAAACTTATCATCTATGGATCTCAAAGATAATGAAATGAGAATACTTAACCTGGGACTGAACACGGCTGTTCCTATAGAATACATACCTAAGAATGATATTATTACTGAGACAGTTAAAATCGCACAATTCCTCCCAGGAAAAGATAAAACTAAATTTGAATTGGATGTTGCCAAATTAGTGTTAGAACATAGGGAGGATAAATGTAAACAGAATTATGACTTAAAAAGATTGAGATCGAATTTGTTATCTAATAAGGTAATATGCATTAAAGCAGATAAAGGTGGAGCAACAGTGCTAATAAACCAGAAGGACTATGATGATAAGATGTACGTACAATTAAATAATAAAGAAGTTTACCATAAAATAAATAAGGACCCAACGGACAAATTACAAGGCGAGGTTAAAGCTTTAATTAATCAAATGATTGGATCTGATGAATTGGATTCAGTACTTGGTAAATCATTAATACAAAGAGATTCACTCTCTCCCAGAGTGTATGGTCTAGTAAAAATTCATAAACAAGATAATCCACTTAGATTAATTGTCAATGTCCAGAATTCTCCAACTTATAAAATGTCCAAATTTCTGTGCCATAGAATAAGAAAATACACCTATTTTCTAGATTATACATTAAAGAATACTTATCACTTTACTGACATTATTAGTAAATATAAATTATTAGAGAATGATAAACTGGCAAGCCTGGATGTGGTATCTATGTATACGAACATTCCAGTACAGGTTGCATTAGAGTGTGTCCAACGTTGTCTAACGGAATACCCTGAAATACTAGAAGGGAGTAAAATGATGTTAAGTAGTATTATGGAAATGTTTAAAATTTGTATGTCCTCTACATACTTTATATTTAGAAATGAATTCTACCTTCAAGTTAAAGGTGTTCCTATGGGACAACCATTATCAGTCCCAGTCGCTAATATCTATATGCATTATTTAGAAAAAAATCTCCTACTTAGATCTCCACTCAAACCAAGCTTATATTTAAGATTCCTAGATGACATCTTCCTAATTTGGAATCACGGGGACAAGGAGTTGGAGAATTTTCTCTATTTAGCTAATCAACTGGGAGAGGTAAAATTCACTTTGGAAAAAGAAAACAAAGAAGAATTATCGTTTCTAGATGTAAAATTAAAACGAATGGGTCAGACATTAGAGAAAGATATTTACAGGAAGGATACTTATTCTGGTATCCTCCTGAATTATTGCTCTAATCACCCGTTTGGGATGAAAATAGGCATTCTAAAATCTATGATAATAAGAAGTCTTAAAATAGTGGATTTAAAATATAGGGACAAAGAACTGATGAAATTAAAAGAAATATTCAGGATAAATGGTTATCCGGAAAAATTAACTGAGAAGATCATAAAGGAGACATTATTGCGATTTAATAGAAGAATAACCCAGGAGAAACGGGCAAAAGATTTAGATAATCAGAATGAAGATAAGCACAGAACTCTGGTTCTACCAGACTCCAAATTAAGTAGAAAGATTAGGATATTAGCAACGAAATACAACATAAGAACAGTGTTAAGACAATCAATTACAATAGGCAATAAGTTACCGAATCAGAAAGAAAAAATAGAACCGCTCAACACATCAGGGGTTTATGAGATACCTTGTAAAGATTGCAATCTTAGGTATATAGGTGAAACCATGCGTCCAATAAAGGTACGTAGAGGTGAACATAAGACTGCATGCAAATACAGACATGTTCATAGATCAGATCTAGCCAGGCACTCAATGGAGACAGGTCATCAGATAAACTGGGATGGCTGTAAACGGATTGCACTATGTAACCGAAATAGATTAACCAGGTTGATTAGAGAATCAATTGAAATAAAATCAGGAATGAACGTAATGAATATGACATGTGTAGAAAAATCATTAGGCCCAATATTTAATGAAGCCTTCTCGAATGGAAAGAAACGTAGATTGGAGGAATCAGATCTAACAATAAATCCCAATAAGAGACCGCGACTATGCATCTGAGATAAAATAAGGGGAAAAATTAGATGAAGTTAGAAAGAGGTAATTTGGTTACAGTTATATATATATATATATATATATATATATATATATATATATATATATATATATATATGATGAACATTTCGATTTATATAAGATGTGAGAGAAACTCACGTTGTTGCTTATATGTTTATCTAAATATACTTAACAGATATATGTATCTATATTTATATACATATTACGCAGATATATATATATATACATACATACATATATATATATATATACATATATATATGAATGATTCTAAATATTCATATAAGATGTGGGGGAACTCACATGGTTGCTTAAATGCTTATTTAGATATTCAAAATATATATGTAGAAGAATATTTAGATTTAATATATAAGGTGAGAAGGTCTCACATGGTTGCTTATGTGGATTGATATAGCCATTATGTATATTTATATATACATATATATATGAGGTGTAGACGTGTAGATATATATATATATATGTATATTTGAAGTAAATATACTATACACTTAGGGCGAATTGTATGTTCAACGAACCCATTTAATTGCTTACAGATATATATATATATATATATATATGTAGATATATATATATATGTATACATATATATGCATAAATATATGACTATATATAAACTTTGATATATAAATATTAACAAAAAACTTCTTGACTGATATAATTTATCCGTTGAAGGATTCACAGTGTTGCTTATATGGTATTCATATTGTATATGGGTAAACACGTGTATATATAATATGGATATATAGATATTTATAATAGATGTGGGAAGAACCTACATTGTTGCTGATATACTTATCTATATATGCGTAGATACAACGTGTGGACGTATATATAAATGGATGTTTTTATAAGATGTGGTTATATATAATTATAAATAAGTATATAGTTATATATACATACATATTACGCAGAGACATATATATATACATATATATATATATGAAGGATTCTAAATATTCATTTAGGATGTGGGGTGAACTCACATGATTGCTTAAATGCTTATTTAGATATTTACAAGATATATGTAGGAGATTATTATCAAAAGCGTTTTGACCGATATAATTTATCCGTTGAGGGACTCACAGTGTTGCTTGTATGATATTCATATTATATATATATGGTGTATACACGTATATATGTATATATATATATGATGGATATATAGATATATATTAAAGATGTAGGAAGAACCCACATGGATGCTTACATGCTTATCTATATATAAATAATATATAGTGAGTTACTTACATGCTTATCTATATATACATAATATATAGCGTGTTGAATTATATATAAATGGATGTTTTTATAAGAAGTGAGTTAGTATATATATAATTAAGTAAATAAAATTTAAATATATATATATATATATATATATATATAATAATAATACTAATTTATTATATACATATATACATGATTTCGACTCAGATATTTTGATGAAGAAACTAATTTATAAAGGATATGAGTATTATTGTGTATTTGGTTGAGAGGCGATTTAGTTAGTGTAGACTCCGTATTCGGTCAAAACGATAATAATACTATACATTCTTTCAACAGTTTTATTAACCTCTCTCTCGGTCTATAACCGATTGCAAGCTGGATGGGATTAGGTAAACTGGGGGCATGTGTGTATTACTGCAGGATTGAAATCAAAATTTTGTTGATCTTTCTATGCGTCCGGAACAGAAATTAAATATAAACATCATGGATTGGCGTGTATGTCAATCCATTAGATGTGCTTATAGTTATTCAATAAAATGTCACTTTAGTAAAATACACATGTTTATAGGTGGTTGTGTGCGCGGAGGGGGACAAGGCTAAGTTTTTTTGTATACATTTGAGTATTAGAGACTAGGTATGAAGACCGGATATTAGGAAGACAATTAAAAATACATTTGGATATTAAAATAAATATAAATATATCTGTCTTGAATGAGGATACCACATTTGCCACAAGTTGTGTTTTACTCCTGTGCGTATTGTGTCGACCCTGAAGATGAACCTGGAAATTAGGGTTCGAAAATTCGGAAGAAGAACAATGGAAAATCTTGTTCCAACGTCATTTTCAGACAATCAGCTAATTGATGGCTTAAAGAAGAAGAGACAATTGAGAACCCATCAATTGAGGCCAAAAATTGCATCATCTGAAAATGGACCTATGAGTGCTATCAATTGTCCCGCACAAGAAAAATGCGGTCAAATCCACAACAAAAAGGACAGCACTGAGAACAAAAACGGATCGTTTAAAATGTATTTAAATCATATCAAACAAGAATTTGAATAATTTATAGCATTTATTTAATGCAACGTTCCAAGCTTAATATAAACACCAATTCCACTATATATTTACATACATTTGTCAGTATAATGGAGTTGGTGTTTATACCAAGCTCGCAACCTTGATTTAAATAGTTGTTATCACCACTCACGTAATCAATTAATTAATGGTTTATAGCATGTTTATATGGTAAATAAAAGTTTATTACCGTGATAAACATTAAAATAGTGTGTTACTTTCGACATAAAATCAATGAAAGTTGGATTCCTAGTAAGCTTTCAAATAATTTGACGACCACACAAATACACTTACTAATGAACATTGAAAAAATAATTTTATTCTACTCTCTACGCCATAAGTGTTACAAAACAAATAAAATGTGAAATGATAAGTAAGTCTGATAGATGGTTAATAAAAAAATTCCACAGTTGAATGCAATTACCAATCTATAACTATTTTGTAAACGATTTTATTCCGAAAACACACCATTAGGGTCTATAATGTGCATCTAGATTAAAGTATGCGTTTTGCGTGAGACGCACGTGTGTGTACTTCAAAGATAGAGCGAAATAGAAACAGAAACAATAAACTCAATTTGAGTTGTAAAACAACACTAGGACATTCATTCCTAATCTTATTTAAACCTATCTTCGATAACCTACCACTCCAGACGGACGGGCATCATCTTCGTGCAGCATCTGATTTCGAGGTATCAGCCAACACCCTCGCTATATTTCCTGCTTTCGAGAGAACTTCCATCACATTCAAGTCAAGAGCTAGTTTTCGATTTTCGTAGTTTATTGAATACGCAACCTATAGGTAATTTAAGAGGACCAGGCGATCAGTCTAAGCACTAAACCAGTGCTTCGAATCCTTTCAAACGATTTATAGATACGGTGGGCCGGCAGTCCTATTCGTCTCCAGCGAGCAACGAGAAAACGCATTTCTTTAATCACAATTGTGCTCAGCCAACAATTACATGCCTTGGTATATTGACTAATTAAAAACATGTAAAGAAAAAATTTGGAATGCTCGCAGCAACCTTTCTCATCACACAATATTGGTCTGAAATCCATTCCAGTAAGTCTAGAATTTAAATACCACATAAAATGTATGAAATATTGCCTCCTTAGTTCGTAGGAATAGCAATGATAACTCCAGATTTAAAAAAACCAATTCGATTTCAAATCACACAGTCATCACAACTTCTGGACAGGTTACATGTATACATACATATATACACAAATAAGTATCTAGATCTTCCATAAACGGTGCCTTCCTGAGGCATTTTCAATAAGACAAATCACCAGGCCTCTCAAATAGACCTGGATTTCTTCTAGATTCTCAAAGACAAATATCCATTCAATTGCCAATATGTTGGAGAAAGGATGGTCTGGCATGATCAATAGAGCGATCTTTCAAATAAATGCTAGGTCACGATCTTGATCGTCAACATTTTCGGCGATTGGAGCAATCGCCAAAGTTGCATCTGGAGATTTAAAACAATGATTACCGATTTAATTACGCATACAATGCTCCTCTGTCAAAGAAATAGGCATTCTTCAGTACGGGCGTGGAGTGGCATGACCAAGAAACCGATATCGCCAATAACAATGGCAAATTGCACTATTGCTCGTCGACAGTTCCTGCGATTACACCAAAAGATTCTTTAGATGACTCGCTAGCTGTATTAGTAAATCGAATCCTTAAACAGAACTCCGTCAAACGCGATCGATGTTTGTTAGCAAGAATATAATTCGGCGTGATGAAGAGATCGAAATCGCGCATAATGATGCTCGGTCACGATATTGCTGATCGATATTTTCTGCATCTTTAGGAGACTGGCGATCAGTATTCGTAAATCGTCTCCTTCATCAGAACCCCGTCAAATGCACTCGGCGTTTGTTAGCAAGGAAACAATTCGGCGTGATAAAAAGTTCGAAATCGCGAATAATAGTGCCCGGTCACGAAATTGCTAGTCGACATTTCATGTGGTTTCAGCAGCGCTCGCATCTTCTTTATGAGACGGGCGAGCAATATGTGTAAATCGTCTTTTTAACAGAACGCTGACCAATGCGATCGGTGCTTGTCATGGAAAATATAATTTAGAGTGATCAAAAGATCGATATCGCGACTAATAATGTCCAATTGCGATATTGCTCGTCGACATTTCCCATGACTTCAGCAATGACCAAATCTTCTTTGTAAAAATGGCGAGTAGTAAATGTAAATCGTCGAATCAAACAGTATCCTAGCCAAAGAGATTGGTGCATGTTAGTGACGATATAATTTGGCAAGATCTAGAGATCGATATCGCAATGGATAATTCTCAGTCTCGATACTGGTGGTCGACAATTCCTACGAATTCAGCAACGACTGCAGCTTCTTTGGTAGACTGGCGTGCAGTATGCGCAAATCGTCTCCTTAAACAGAAGGCAGTCAAGTGCGATCGGTGTTTCTTATCAAGAATATAGTTCAGCGTGATGAAGTGATTAAAATCGCGAATAATTATGCCCGATCAGGATATTGGTGAGGGGACACCACTTGTACCAAATTCCCAAGAAACTCCATGAAATGTGGAGCCGGCTTATCCTCCAAAAGGAGTCAGCCGCAGTAAAGTAAAGTAAAAAGTAAGATCAGGATATTGCTGGTCTACATTTTCAACGAATTTAGCAATAACCGAAGCTTCTTGGCGAGATTGACGATCGCTATATGAAATTTGTCTTCTTAAACAGTGCCTCAGCCAATGCCATCGGTGTTTGTTTGCAGGAATATAATTCGGCGTGATGCAAATGTCAAAATCGCGATTGATAATGCCCGGTCATGATTTTGCTGGTTGACATATTCTGCGCATTCCCCAATAACCTAAACTTCATTAGGACACTCGCAAGCAGTATATGCGTAAATCGTCTCCTTAAACAGAACCTCGCCAAATGCGATGGGCGTTTGTTAACAAGAATATAATTCGGCACGATGAAGAGATCGAAATCGCAAATAATAATGCCCGGTCACGATATTGCCTTTTGATAGTTCCTATGATTTCAGCAATTAGCGCAGCTTCTTTGGAACAATGGCAGAAAAAATATGTAATTCGTCTTTTCAAGCATTAATACAACCAATGCGATTGGTATTCGTTAGCAAGGATATCATTTGACGTCATCAAGAGATCGATATCGCGAATACGAATGTCCGGTCACGATATTGCTGCTCGACATTTTATGAGAATTCAGCATTAACTAAAGCTTCTTTGGGAGATTGGCGATAAGGATATGTAAGTCGTCTTCTTAAACAGTGTCCCTACCATTACGAGCGGTGTGTATTAGCAAGAATATAATTCGGCGTGTTCAAGAGTTTGAAATCTCGAATTATAATGCTCGGTCATGATATTGCTGATCGACATATTGTACGAATTCAGCAATAACCGAAGCTTTTTTGGGAGACTGCTGAGCAGTATGCAATAAATCGTCTCCTTAAACAGAAACCCCGTCAAATGCGATCGGTGTTTATAAGCAAGAATAAAATTCGGTGTGATGAAGAGATTGAAACCGCAAATAATAATGACCGTTCATGATATTGGTGGTCAAAATTTAATGAGATTTCAGCAACATGCGAAGCTTCTTCGTAAGATTGGCGAGCAATATGTGAACATCGTCTTCTTAAACACCCCGCCCAATTCGATCGGTTTTTGTTATCGAGGATATAATGTAGAGTGATCAAACAATCGATATCACGAATAATAACTCCGGGTCACTATATTGCTGTTCGACATTTCCTGAGAATTCAGCAATGACTAAAGCTTCTCTGAGAGACTGAAGAATAGTATACAAAATTTATTTTCTTAAACAGTACCGCAACCAATGCGATCGGAGTTTGTTACCAAGTTTATAATTCGGCTCGATCTGGAGATCAATATCGCGAATTAGGATTCCCGTTCACCATGTTGCTCGTCGGTAATTTCGGCGATATCAGCCACTACCGAAATTGCCTCAGAAAATTGGCGAGTAGGATGCATAATTTGTTTTCCAAGACATTTTCTTGACCAATGCATTTCGCGATTTTTTATGCGTTTGATGCGGCATGATCAAAAAACCAACATCGCAAATAATAGTGCTCGATCAAAATATATAATTTCATGTAAACGTGCATCTGATGCTTACTGACACTTTGTCCCAAATTAAACATATATTTGGTTAAGCCATGTGGGACAGTTTGACGGCGCAATTTGCTATGCACCAGTAAGCACAAAACCTATATACACATGAGATTACAACTTTTATTAATGATATCTTTGTTATATATTTGTAGTCCTATTTGAACTAACATGTTACTAGATATTCCATACGCAAAACACTAACGCATATGTTAGTTCTCCATAATCCAAAATATATAAATATTCAATCCATTGTCTTAAAAAAGTATTACACAGGATAAGCAACTTATAGCTAGGTAGAGTTACAAAGTCCAGAGATTAAGATTACATGCACTAAAAGGCACAAAATGAAATATTTATCATATTAGCATTTTAAAAGTAAGCAATTATTGATTTCACGGTTGATGATATCAATTACTTAAAATTAGTTGTCCCGCTTGAGATACGCCTCAATCTCCAAATTCATCAACAGAGTACAATGTAAAACTTCCTAACGAAAATCAAACCACAAATAATATAAAATGTATACAGAATCATAAATGCTGTTCTTTACTCTAGTAGTCCCCAGCTCACTACCACGTTCGCTAGACTTTTGAGGAGAACAGCTTTCTGATTTTATATTCCTTATAAATACATGGCGGTATGGCACTTGTTAGTCAGTCGTCTGTCATGCACTGGTGATAAAAATGGAAGGTTTAAACTCGTCAACACGCGCGATTGATAGTAGTTTTGCCATGTTGTGTGACTGTTTGCATCAAAACTATACTGTTTTATGTCTAATTGGCAAATTTAAATGACTAACGGTATATATATATATATATATATATATATATATATTTATTATATATATATATATATTTATATATTATATATATATATATATATATTTTTTATTTTTATATATAGTTCTTTGAAGTCAGTGATGCTGCAGAGATATACCGCGTTCGTCAATTAAAAAAACTGGAAGCGCGTGCTACAGGCAATTTTAGTTACATTTTAACATATGCTTAATTCAACACTTGCCTACAATAGATCGTCATGTGAATTTCCTTTAAATTTAATTGCCAACTGAAGAAATTACATTTCATTCGAATTTTATGGCTGAATTTGATAAAATAACGAAAGCTTAACTCTACAGTACAACTGGAGTGATAAAGTGACTGTGATGTATAAACATTGAATTATAATGGTAATAAAGAAGCAACCACTAGTAAAAATACAAATTAACTTATAATGAAAATTTAATAAAATTTTATTCTGCGAATGCAAATACGCATTATGAAATAAGTCAATAAGTTGGCCGAAAGCAACAACAAACCTCATTTACAAGACACGCATTTGGCTTCTGATCTTCATTACTATCTTTGCAGTTCTTTACAAGGAAATTCGTGTCGTTTTGAACATGATCAGAAACAACATCGAGATCGCCATCAAACGCCTCGTTGGACCGTTCCTCAAGTCCGCTGTTTGAATTCTGTGTGCCGTTCTCTTCTAAATTTGAACTACAAGCAAGATGTTCATCATAAGGCATCGTTGGTACTACAGAAAAGTCTGTCGACTCAATCGGCCCGTTGTTATCAGTGGCATGAGGTTGTTCATGATTTTCGCCGGAAATATTTATATTAAAATGTATAGGCGTGTCCGTCTCTGGACAGCTGGTTGGAACATGACACGATCTGCTAAAACTCATATTTGCAACGGGCTCAGAGCATCTCACTGAATCTGCATACATTATCAATCAGTTTTAAACAAAACAAATCGAAAATAACTTTAAAAACGATGCAATTATAACGATGAAAGAGATCAAGTAAATTTTTTACACGTGAAAAATCCCACAATAAATCTCCCACATTACCTAAATCAAGGTTGCGATCTTGATTTAAATACTAGTCTCATAATATACATACATATGTCAGAATCAACTAAGCTTTGTATAAAATAGAAAAGGCGTTTCGGCCGGTAACCCGGTTTCGTCTTTATTGTGAACTCTTCACATACTGTTCAAAATTTGCCCAGGTTCGAGCACTGAGTGCAGAAAATTCGGAACAGTACGTGGGGATGTTTCCATAAGAAAGAAACCTGTCTACTCGATCAAGTTCAGTTTCTACATTATACATTGTTTAGTTCATACTTACAAATTTACTTAAATATTGAAATTGGTGATTATATCAAAATCTCAACCTTGATTTGAATAATTGTTATCACCACCCGCGCATCCAATGATCGTTTAAGTCTTCAATATGTTGGTTATAGTAGAACCCAGAATCATTTTATCGAAAAACAGAAGAATTTTCAATTGACTAATTAACTAAAACAGAGCAGAGAATTCATTATACGAATGATGGCTCGAATGAAGCTTCGTTACCGAAATAATGGGGACATTCGCCTTTTTCCTTAAATACCCTAGAGCTTAGGCATGTTAGCTAGGTAATTGATGACAAACATCGACAAAATCGACTGTACTACCAAGATTTGTTTTCCAAAGGGATATTATGTTATACCTTTAACACCGGCAGAGATCAAGATAACACTGTCGATACAAACAGCTAGGAGTCTCCATTCGCCAGACCGGAAATTTTTTATGCCGAAGAGTTCAAGAAAAGGTTGACCATAATAAGGGCAGGATTTGAATTGAAACGAACCACGAGAAATTGTCCAAAGATGCGTAAATTTTCTGGGATCTCTGTTAACTTTAATTTTTGTTTCAGAATAATTACATTCAGAACATTGTTTAACGGTTCTAATAAATGATTACTTTGAAAATATAATGCATGACATCATACGGAAAGAAGCAATGAATATAAATATTAGTCTGAAAAAGTATTCAATGCAAAATGCGAATAAATTTGCTAGGGGAGTTTGCGCATGCGGCAACGGAAACTAATAGAAAGTTCAAAATTTACACAGCTGTAGACTAAAAGAATAAGAAAAGTTAGTAGTCAAGCAAGCAAAGATTCAACAAAAGTTAGCGCAGTAGATGAACTTACCACAGCACAGTTATTTTAAAAAAGACTTTTTTAAATATAATACACCACAATATGCTCCAATGCTACCAATTCTGCAGACTTTAATATGTTCCCACGATAAATGTATAGTGAACGAAAATAATATCCACTGTTCACAACGCATACACAGCTGTATGCAGCATTGCAAGCTCACGTAGAATCGGTTATTGCGACACTAAAAATTCTGTGGAGATTCTAGAAACTAGGAACAAAATTCCTGATAGCTCGACTTGCAATAACA
Source organism: Eudiplozoon nipponicum (assembly GCA_029291075.1). NCBI lineage: Eukaryota > Metazoa > Platyhelminthes > Monogenea > Mazocraeidea > Diplozoidae > Eudiplozoon > Eudiplozoon nipponicum. The sequence goes on from JAQBSW010000246.1 coordinate 44,798, forward strand.
TTCTCCCAGCAATTAGACGTCAACTTAATCAAGCTTAAGGCTTTTCTGGATTTCTTTTGGAATAGAAAGATTGACGAGATGGAAAAAACGTTTACACCAGGTAACAGTCCATGGGTGTTCAAAATTATTCACGTAACAGACTCAAGACAATTATAACTTAGTGAAAAAATAAATGAATGTAACAATAATCTGAAAACCAATAAAATATGTCTTCTTGATAGACGGGCTAAACACTTTAAAGAGAAATTTTCTATGGCACGCATATCAATTCCCATCCCAGAAACTATGCATGTATCAACAATATAGAACATTAATCTCGAACAACTATCAAAATTGCAAATACAAAGAGCAAACTTACTTCTTAAGCATCGCAAAGCTGTAGATCCCGATGAACTGCTTCTGGCCTTACGTAAGGATGATGAAGGCATAATTTGTAGGGTGTTGACTAATCCTTTTCGTACTATATAGAATTTAGAGACCATTCTACAATCTAGCAGTGAGTCGACCACCATATCTATCTTCAAAAAGATTATTGCAATATATCTGACAAACCTCATGATATTCGCTTACCTCCATTCGTATATGGGTTATTTGCATAGAAAATCTTAGGCCTTCTCAGAGTTGCGTGTGAATAAAAAACCAGAGAAGAACAAGTAGGATTCAAGCACCGAAGACGTTAGGTAGATAGCATATTTACCCTTATGTAATTTTTTTAAAACCTACATATTTACCGCTATCTCACAATTGCCTTTTTTCTAAACTTCAAGGGTACATTTGACTCATTGAATCGCAATGTTCTCTTTGATATTCTGTTAAAAGTGGCACGCCTAATAAATATGTAAATATTATTCTTACACTCTACATAGACACACTTGGACGAGTAAAGACACAGCATTACTACTAGCAGTGGTGTCCGTGATGGATGTACAATTTCTCCATTTGTCTTTAATTATGAACAAGATATAATTATGAACTACACTCTGCCATTCGCTCAGGGCACAGGAGTCAAAATATTCGACGGTGGTAGATTAGTCGATCTTGACTATGCAGAAAATTTTACATTATCATTCGAAAACCGACATTCTGCCAAGTTCACCTTAAATAGATTAAAAATCGTTTTTCGGTCTTTCGGTACTCAATGCGCACACTTTAAATGTAAGATACTTCCAGCAATAACGCACTACAACTCTGCGGTTTCAATACATAGATTTAGATGTAGTTAACAGGTTTACAAATCTTGGAACCGTTATCAATAACTCGGGAAATGTGAGTGACGAGATGAATATGACAATCGCGAGAGCTACAGTAGCTTTTGACAACCTAAGACGCTTACAGGCATGCGAACACCGTTGTGTCAGAAACATAGCCCACATAAGTTGCCAACAATGATTGAATCACACTAACATCAGTAGACGTATTTTGGGATCGACCAACAGGTGCTCCGTGTTAGACAAACAAATAAGCCCCATCAATTTTGCTGACTTGGTTAGGTCCTTTATATGCCTCTAATTCGATAACCCAGAAGAGCATTATTCCTCCAGCCATTGCCAAATTGGCGCAAGAAACAAGGTTGACATCAAACTGGGTGCTATAAAACCCATTCGTCTACCATGAAGGAGTCCACGTGCGCATCAGACTTTTTCGTTTTCCACTTTCTTTATTAGGTGTGCAGAGTTAATTGCGAGCTTCGTTCTTGGTTATTATACGATATAGTGAAAACCGAAAGAAGCCGCATTGTCGACGATTTATTTTAATAAATTATGCTTCTTTGAAGTCTAGGTTGCCTCGTTTTTGTATCCAACACAGACAAGTGTCTACACCCAGACTAGTTACTTCCTCTTATGAATCACTCTAATTTAATCACCTCTTGTCATAAATTATTATTTTTCTCATTATTATTACCTACTTACAAAATATATTCAATATCAGTTTTGTTTAATTAATATTTAATATTATAAATGGCAATGAAGCATTAGGTAGTAACAGCTGTTGCATTTCTGTCTTGGATGAGGATGACGTCGAAGTCTTACAATTAAAAAACATTATATTGCTCGAGAAGTGATAACAATTATTTAAATCAAAGTCGCAAGCTTCAGATAAGTATTTGTCACTTTATATCTAACCTGACGCACAAAATTGCAAATACACCGTCCGTCACACGTACTGACGGATTTCGACCTTCTATACTATTTATCAGAGCACAACTGCCACAAGAATAAAACCAAAAGTTAAAAATAAGGATATCAAATTAGATATGCGGATCTCCCACCTAGTAGTCTCACAAACACTATACCAGACTGCAAATAGCGGCTACAAAATGACCAGAACATTTTTTAACCTTTTACATGCATATATAAGTTATAAAATTAAATAATCATTGTGGTGATTCCGATTACCCAATTCAAGGTTATGAGCTTAAGATAAACACCAATCCTGATGTATCTAACCAATCGCACGAAGCAAAATTACGACCAGTGACACGTAATGACACTATTCTACCTGCAGCAATTATATAAATCAAGGTCGCAACTCGAAATAAATACTTATATCACGGTCTCTAACCATACACAAAACCTAGTCTAACTACCGTCAGACACTCGCACAGAAAAGTATCTACCTTCCATGATAATTATCAGAGCACAACGGCAATCTGACTGTATGAACATCAAGCTGCCATACATATAGAATGCATGGAAAATCAAAAATGCAGCTCTAAACCAAACATTTCTAGAATACACTGAACTTGACAGAAACAAAACAACGACTTCACATTTTCTATGCGGTAACGTACATGCCAATTTTAAAAACTTCAACATTAGTATAAAAGTTATACAATTAAAATGTTATTGATTTCACACGTAGTGTTAACAATGTGTTAGCTAAATGTTTCGAGCGCGATATAAACATCAATTCCACTGTACCTAACAAGTCGCACAACATAGCCAAACTACCGTCATACACACGTTCTGGCGTGTTTCGAGCTTCGATGACGATCAAAGGAGTACGAGGGAAAACTGTCGAGCGACGATCAAAGAATAATGCATATACAAGGTAGGGAAAATAGTATATGCAGCTCTCCCACCTAGTAGATTCGCATGCTCTGTACTTGACCGCATTCTGTAGGAATATAAAAAGCTAAGCACAGATTAAAACACAATATTATAAGTTAAGATGATATAGTAATCTGCAGGCGGAATCAACGTCGTTCTTACAGTAGAATAGAAGAATCATCGCTAAGTATGTGGTATTCTGTTACATTGCACCAACTATACAGGTGAATACAACTGCATTCGCTACCAGCTGTATAGTACTTTTTACCGATTGCTTAGAAGTAGACTGAATAGGAATTTGCACCATCCTTTTTCAATTCCTGTAACAAGTTTCATTTAAAGAAAAGAGTAGTCTTGAAATTAACCTCTGTTTACAAAAATAGCGTGTTTTCACTATGTACTTCAACCTCGGATTTAAAGAATGCCATGTCAGGTCGACGATTAATAGGATTATTAGAAAAGTCAATAACTACACAATTGGTGATAGAATTTTAGACATTTAAGAAATATTTCATGTGAAATGTAAAATAGAATTTGAATTTAGAACAATGAATGGAAATGACTTGATGATGTATTGTACATATAGACGTGCTCAAAGTTCACTTTGCGCATGATAGCGTGTGATTTGCTTCAGTAACATGGCGACGCTACTAGTTATTCGGCACCTCTAGTTATTCATAGAGCTCGCGCATACAAGCACCATATTTTACGAAGTATACCAGCGTGACAAGCAAAAACAACGAGCACCAGCCAAAGCAATTAATTTTTTTAAGTTAGTGTCGTCTACACACAATCTATGCAGGGGAATCGCGCTCCTCTTGTCCTCTTTCATTATGACACAAATAGGTATGCAACACAAGGTCTTAATTTCAAACCCATCTCCAATAAATAGTTTTCGCGTATTCATTCTGCCATAAGCAGCAGGTAAGGAATCCGTATAAACATTTAATTTCAGCATGCTATCTCAAAACTGACCACACTCCAAACCAGCTGCGTTAGTATTTTCGATTCTGACTGGACCGAAGACAGCCATCATGGAAGCATTACGCTGTGTTCTATCAGTAGACACATGGGAAACTGAAGGTGTGCCAGCAATCTGCTGTTGAAGCAGTAGAGAATCGCATACGCTTTCTGAATTACAATCTGCAAATTGCTCACTGGAGACATAATCTGTTAAATGAAATGACAAAAACATCAGCAAATATAACATAAAAAGCTTTAAAATCTGTATTAAACAGAGGATCAAATAAATCAACAGTTCCAAACCAAACTGTAAGTCAATTTTATTACTACATTACATACATAAAAAAATCTGAAAAAAGCTGACAGTCGTTTAAAAGCCATATGTCAAATAGATTTTTTAAAGTTTGCATCAGTAATTTTATTTTGATACGCATATAGCAGTATTATTACGTAATATACTGTCTCAATAGCAATATGATGCATGTTTATATATATATATATATATATATATATATATATATATATATATATGTGTGTGTGTATATAACACAAAGTAAGGTATATTGAAAATTTGATATCTGCATTAAAATAATACATATTTATGTGCTTACCATACTAGGCAGTAGAATGAGGATAGATCAGATTAACTATCTGAACTACTATCTATCTATCTATCTCCAAACTACTATAAAATTTATTATTATGCGGCGGTGAAGCACCAGTGTACCAATCTGGTGTAATGCTAAATAATAGATTAAACTTAGTGAGATTACTGTGCGGCATTGTCAAGTGGCCAATTGCACAGAAAATAAAATCCACCACAAGTGTTAGTCAGCATAAATTTCAGGTCCAGTCATCACCCGGATTTGTTTACGGATCCCGGAAAGCACGATGTGTTAGCGATATATTGAAACAATTCCAAAGCTAAAATTATATGAGTTATTCAAAGAGATATGTCAAAAAAGGCAAATTGAAGAGCGGCTTAATAGAACAAGTCCACTCATCAGACGGTAATATTGAAACACAAAAATATTTCAAACTAAAATATTAAGCGCATTCTTAAAGCAACTAGATGAAAAACATTAAACAATATAATTAATATTTTTTAATTGTTCAAATAGATATTATATGCGATTAAGCAAGGTAAATAACAAAACTACTTCAATAAATCCACCAGAATGCTCGCGAAACGTCACACAGATGACTCAAGGCGCCTCTACTGGCCGTTAAATGTGGCAGTGAAGAGTTCTCGTCTATTTGAGCATTTCATCCACCACAGTTCTGAAATCCTCTGCGTGGAAAATTTTGATCTCCTCTGAAGTATTCATTTATGTACACTCTTGTTTTTTATTTATTTATGTGGGCATATACGCGTTAATTTGTTTAAATATATGCGTATTTGTGTATATATTAAAGTATTTATTCATGTATGCATGTATGTATTTGTTTTATGAATTTGTGTATGTATAATTACTATGTATGCAAAGATATGCTTATTTATATACATATCTAAGTATGTCGTTTGTATTATTATTCATACATTTGTGCAGGTTTAAAGATTGATACGAATCCATTTCTTTGTTTATGGATACATGCTTTTGAATAATGTCAACCTTTCACAAAATAACGCAAAATCATTCTGAATTTTTTTTCAATTTATTGTAGATAACTCTATATTGTGTGCTTTACTGACGATGAAGTAAACGCAGCAAATATTTCATGACAGTTCTGACAAAATTGCAACATTTAATTGACTAAATTTAAGACATATAGACCTAAATATTTTTTTGAAAAGTGGATTAACCTTTGTGGCAATTTACATTTAACTTTATCAGAAACAGAGAAAAGGTGGTGTATAACTAAAGGAGCTCATAGCATTGAACATAGCGTGTAGTGTTATTTCATTTTTTTGCTTCCATTTGCAAATTATTGGCACACTTCTTTAAGGTATCCTTTCAGATGCTTTTTAAATGTGAGTATGTCCGCACCAGGATATTCCAAAATTATTTAAGCTTCGTTTGTGAAAAATACTCAGATAAACGTATTTTAACAATTGGAACAAATTAGTTCATACAAAATTGTATTAGGTATTGCGTACCCAGTAAAAAATTAGTTCAAATAGGACGGGTAAGATACACCAGTAATGAAGCCAATACCATGTAAAGTCTTCGACAATGTGGCTTTAAAAGCCAACTCACTGTATATAATATAAACTGTGCCCGTAAAGGGTACCGACACAACGGATTTCATGATAGGCTAACATTCACCAACATTGAGAATTACAACTTTCTAATATCTTTTACAACAACAGATCCATACACTCTTGCCTTTATTATTTAACCGGTAAATCTGTTTATAATATGTAACAAAGGTGTTTCTGTATGATGTGTGTCTGTTTCATATCTAGAACCAAATATTTTGTACATATCAAAACTAAATAATCCACGGATGGAAATTTGATTTTAGTATTCTCCAAGATTAAAAGAATGCCTCAGAAACATATTTGGAACAACACTGTGACTGCCATCACCTTCAGTAGTAAAGCTGAAAATGTCATCATAATTCTCGATCTCATAAGCATTATTTGAAAATATTTATTTTGCCTCGAAATGGTCACCTCAAACTCATCCACAATTATTCTTTATATTTGTTGATATTTACATCGGCACGTCGATCGCCCCTTTGAAAATCCGCGCTCGTTATTCCAACAGTACTCTAGTTTCTACATGACCAACTAAGACAATGTCGTACCATTTTTAGTTTAGATTTGTTAAATATTTCAGTATGATATACGGTAATCTTAAACTTTTTTGATTTAATCCTTTGCCTCTAGAGTAAACTATGAGAAAAAATAAAAACTGCACCTGGTGTGGAGAGATTATCTGAGTCAGCTGGTAGTACTACATTCTCGCGCTCGTTATTTGGAATTATCGCGACACTCACATCGTTATTCGCTGAGCCATTAGCATTATTCTGCCCACCCGCTGGAATAGGTACACTTGATCGTTTTGTTGTAGTTGGCATCCATGAAACTGTGGCAGGACGTCTGCGCACCGTCTGGTTCAACACCATAATCACTCTGCTGATAATAGCATGACGCGCAAGTGTCCGTAAACTCACCGGGGCTGTATAAACAAACAGATTAAATATAAAATACACACGCCAAGGGGTTTAAGATTACTCGGGCAAATGAAAGAGCTATAGCGACTTGATCGCAAAGACAAGAATCACTATTTTTAATAATTCCACTCCTAAGTAAACGCTTAACAAGCGCAGTTCTACCATTTTAACATGTCGCTGCATACTAAATGAATTTTTAAAAATTGTATTATCGACTTCAAATTAGGTTTGAGAATGCGACACAAGCCGGTATGGCATAGTAAAGTAAATAAATATCGCGCTTGCTTCATTAGTTTTTTTTAAAACTTGGGATGATGGGTGAACAGAAGAAGACATCCGCCAACGAATGTCTATATATCTTGAAGAAACAAAACAAGTGAAATCAAACATGTGTTAGTCAAAACTCATAGATCAGATAATAGCAAACGTCTCCTTCTATACCAGACAACAATCCACCCCACCACCTACTGCATTCATAAATGACACATATAAACAGATAATAAAATTAAGCAACCGATGATTGCGCGATGATTGAGAGCTTAAAGTAAACACCAATCCTATTGTATTTAA